>VZUI01043878.1:0-157695 GCA_013401135.1 Cettia cetti
GCCCCGCCGGGGCCATGGCGCGCTGCCCGCGCCGGGCGCTGGGCGCGGCGGGGCCGCTGCTGCCGCTGCTCTGCGCGCTGCTCCGCGCCGCCGCCGACACCAGCACCGGCCGGGTAGGTCTGCGAGCGGGGCCGGGCGGGGCCGCGGCTTCCATCGGCGTCCCGGGGCCGCGATGTGCGCTGGGGGTCTCGGGGTGGGCCGGAAAGCCGGGCGGGCAGCGCTTCCTCCGCCAGAAGCCTTCCATCATCTCCCGCAGGGCCGGGCTGAGCTCGGGTGTGTGGGCACAGCCCCTCCGGCCTCGGCAAGTTGGGACTGGCCGGAGAAGCAGCCGTACCCCTCCTGTGTGATCATAAGCATCAGTCTCCGGGAGCAGCTTCTCGGAGTGTCCGGGTGTGCCATCGTGTGGTGCTCCGTTCCCGCTGCCACCTCCGAGCGCGGCCGGGTGGGAAGGGGGGATACGCGAGGGCAGCTCCGCTCCAAGGTGTTTTGGTTACTGTCCTCTGCCCTCACTGCTCGATGGTAGCTAATGTCGGTTATAATAGTGTCCTAACATTGTGCTTGTCAGAGGCCAAGGCAGGCGTAGCAGATGGTCTTGGAGCAGTTTTGCAGCTTGGCTTTGTCTGGAGCCATTGGTGATGTCCGTGTTCAGTAGCGCTGTCTGTGCCCTCGGTGAACTTCGGCATGCCTAGTCCATGTCGCTTCCCTGTTCCACCTGGAGCGCTGCCTCTGGCTCCCAACAGGAGACCAACAAGCAGCTGCTGGCGCGAGGCCGTGGAGATGCTCTGAGGGCTGGAGCTCCACTGCTCTGAGCCAGGCTGGGAGAGCTGGGGGTGTTGACCTGGAGAAGGCTCCAAGGAGACCGTACAGCCCCTTCCAGTGCCTAAAGAGGCTCGAAGAGAGCTGGACAGGGATTTTGGACAAGGGTCTGGAGGGACAGGGCACAGGGAATAGCTTCCCACTACCAGCAGGCAGGGTTAGATGGGATATTTGGAAGGAATGTGAGGGTGGGGAGGCCCTGGCTCAGAGTGCCCAGTGCAGCTGTGGCTGCCCCATCCCTGGAAGTGTCCAATGCCAGGTTGAACAGGGTTTGGAGCAACCAACTAGACTGTAGTGGAAGATGTCCCTGCCCATGGCGGGGGAGTGGAATGAGGTGGGCTTCCAACCCTTCTATGATTCTTTCTCCTGCTTTGAAAGCAAGGCCCTTCTCTCTCCCTAATGGCTTCTGGCATCTTGTTGCCACAAAGGAACAGGGATTATTCTCGCACTTGTGCTTCTCCTGACTTGAGCCCCTCTCCTGCTGCTGTGTTATGTTAAGGGAGAACAAGCATCTTCTCTCCCCCTTCCCTGAGTGATCATGCTGTCAGTGGGAGAACAGGTCATGCAGATGAGTGCTTATGTGGTGAGGACTATCCTGTGGGTCAGATGGATTGGGAAAAAGCTTATGGGATATATGGTGGTCTCATAATAATCCTGGTCTAAGAATTGAATCAACCAGAAGAATGAAGCACTAGGGGGTATGCATGAAAAGTTATGGGGAAAAGTTTATTCTATTATTCAAGTTTTTATTCTATTATTATTGTTGTTGCTTAATATTCTGGTTTCTCCTCGTATCAAAGTGAGGGAGGGGAAGAGAGGAGGGAAAAAAATTCCGAATAATTGTATGCATTTCAAAATGCTGTCCTTAACATTTTGACACGTTTGATATGCATTTTTATCTAAGGCTGCATTTTAGGGTGGAGGCAGGGAAAAGAGACAGAGCTCCTTGAGGAGAGTTGTCTCTTTTCCTGTTCTGACATTTTGCTGGTATTTGCTATTGGTTGAAGAAACACCCACCTAATCAGGGTTCGAGTTTCTATTTGGGGGTGGGGGGGGGGCGGGGGGGGTGTTGTTTTGTTTTGGTTCATTTCGGGGTTTTTTAGAATTACTCCTGTGCTCATTACAAGTGCAAAGCTGAACTTGTGTTTTCAGGGATTTGTCAGAGCTGTTTTCTTGGAATGATGGTCCAGAGACAGTAATGGGTAGTGGCAATGGGCTCTTGGGAGCGTGCTGCTGTGGGGACTGAGGAGTCTCATGATGGTGAGGGGACAGGGTGCGCAGGAAGTCCCTGGAATAAGAACAAAACTTCTTGGGCATTTCTGGTGCTCCAAATACCTATGTCTGCCCCAGCTGCTCAGTAGGGATGATGCTCATTTTTAGGTAGCAGATCTGCCTGGTCCTGTCAGGACAGGTGGTATTAAGCTGGGTCCTCAGCCCTTTCTAGAAATCAGCTGATATTACCAAACCTGACAAAAAAAAAAAGAGAGATGGCTAAATTTTTTGGGATAGTTTGTCACTTTTTCTTTTGAGGAAGTGTTCTGAACTGTTATGTTGAAAACTTACTGTGGTATCTTACCATCTGTTTCTTTCTTTTTCAGGGTTGGTTAAAAACTTATGGCTACTTACTTCCAGCTGACAGCCAAATGTCTCCCTTGCAGTCAGGAAAAGCTGTGCAGTCTGCAGTTGCCACTATGCAACAGTTTTATGGAATCCCAGTAACAGGAGTTTTGGACCAGACAACTATTGAGTAAGATTAATATAGGTTACTTTTGTCTTTCTCTTTTTTAATGCATTGTCATATTTCCTGGCTAATTATTCCACGTGCAAGAAGTCCTCAAAAGGGATAGTTTTGCCTGACTGACTGTACCAGAGAAATCTTGATTATGAGGAGGTGTCTCTAACAAAAAACTGTGGACAGTTCCACTTCTCTTTTTGCCAACAGTATTTTTTGTGAGTGTGAGGAGAAGCTCTTGTTACTGTTTTGAACACAGATCCCCATTTGACTGCTGCACAGTCAAAATGTGAATCCTGTGAGCTTCTGAAAGTGGAGGACATCAAGGGTTTAATTTATTTCCATCTCTGTCTGAATTTAGGTTAAAATTCTGCCTCCAGAAATGGCTTCTAATCTATTTCCTAATTAATTGAATTTGTGTATCTCCATAGATGCTATTTGTGTAGATCCATAGTTTGAACTGAAGTGAGTTATTTTAGTCTGATGATGGTAGTCGAGGCTTCTTAGCTGCCCATAGCTGCCATTTGTTGTACATTAGATGTTCTCTGTTGTAAGCTGACTGTGTGTTGTTGCTTGTGATCGAAGTTTTGATACTCAGAAGCATTGGTATAAATCACCAGGGCTGGAGGGACTTTGTTTTTAGTCTTCTCTTTAATGTAGGCTGCAAAGGGTGGTGTGGAAGTGGCTTCTTTTCTTGTTGCTGGGGTGTTGTGTAGTGGCTGGATCTGTCTGCTGTTGGTCTGGGGAGCATCTGCTAACTAAAGCAGAATGCAGAGAAGGTCTTCCTAAGGCTTTCTGGTGAAAAAACATTTCATGGTGAGCAAAAAGAGAAAGCCCAGTGGAACTTGCTTAGGCCCTGCCTAGTTGTCCCTTGCCCTTGCGGCATTAGCAGACCCTTTCAGAGCATGCTCTGCCTACTTCTTCATCTCTCTTCACAGGGCACACTGCTGGCAAAAGGGACATGATAGCACAAAAGAAAGGGCCACAAAGTCACCAAATAATGTAAAGAACAAAGAGGCTTGATTTTGTACCTTCCAGACTGCAAGAAGAAGGAGTAACAGAAGAAATTAGTGAATTGGACAGGAGGGGATCATCCTAGGCTGGGACTACCTCTCCAGTGAATGTAGCATTCCCTTCTTTAGCTCACAGGAAGAGCCCCTTGTTCTCCATTAAGGGACAGAGAAAATCCTGTTTGCTTTTCAAATGAGTTGAAAACAAAATCCTTTTTAAAGGTGTGGATTTTCCATCTGAGATCTCTTTGCCATTAATAACATGGTTTGTAGGTGAATGCCAAAGCAGAGCCATCAAGCAAGGCCCTGTGTGTGCAGTTGGTGTATAGGAGCTTGGATTTGGGATGCTGATTATTTGGAAGGGGATGAGGAAAGAAGGTGCTGTTGATATTGGGGTGCTAGTTTGGAAAGTTAAGGAGCTGATTCTGTTGCCTTGTTAGTGACAGGGGAAGGGAACAAACTGTGTGTGTTTGGGTCCCTGGTTTAGTAAGTAAAAGTTTTTCTGAAGGAAAGGAAGGTGTTGCTCACATTTTGGTGAGTTTGTATTTACGGGCAGGGCTTGATCAGTCAACACCCAAAGGCTGATGAGTGAAAAACCTGGATGGTTCCCTCTTACAAAACTCATGTCTCCAAAAGCTTGAGACCTCAGCTGCAGCCAAATACTGGTGTGCTTTGGAGGCATGTTGGGTTGCTCTGCCTCCAGCTGTCCTGAGTCAGTGGGTCAGTATGTTGTATGGCAGGGTGGAATTTGCCTAGAGGTCCAGATTGCTGTTGGCAGTGAGCCTGTTGTTTGAGCTGGAGGGGCATCTGCCTGGGCTGTGTTGGGCTGTCATTTCCTCTGACCTCGTTGTGGAAGCTGAGCAGCAGGAAGAGAGCTGGCAAAACAGGCTACCTCCAAGGACCCTGAATTACTCAAACATTTACTAAGCCATTGTTGCAGTCTTTGTTGGGAGTTTTAAGATTGCAGTTAGGAATTTCTCTGTCACTTCCATCAGTGTCATAAGTTCTGTCTCTTTAAAGTGACTTTAAGAATCAGGGTTATTTACACTTACAATGGAAGCCTAAACTTTCTCATCTCCTTCTGCACATGCCCTCAAGTCTGGAGCTTGTTTTCTTCCTCCAGGATTGGTATCCAAGCATGTGGAAGCCACCATGCAGGTGCTGCTAGTGGGAGATGGAAAGAAACACCACTGCTTTTTGGTACCCAAAAGGAAGGTTGGGTGGGAGTCCATTCAGCAGAGGATATGTAGTTTCCTGTAAAGAGAGCAGAGAGAATACATAAAACAGCCTCCTCAGACCCTGCAACTTATGATGCCTCAGCAAATTTTGTGTCTGCCTGCAGCTGGTGGGCTGAACTGTGGTTTTGCTGAGCAGCTGGGCAAGGATATAGTCCTGAAGCATGCTGGAGAGAAGGCATGCTAGTGCTGAACAAAAGTGGTGATTTGTCTTTGTCATGGTCAATCACATGGTGACCTTGGAAGGAACCGAGAAATGGACTTGCTTGTGTTGGAAGCGTCTTGTGCTTTGTCTTGAGCCTGTTATGCAGGCCTCTCACCTTGGGGTGCACCACAGCTGTTTAAAGATACCACTCCCACTAGCTCAGGAGTAGGGGATTGAGAGTGACAGCTCCCTCTCATTAGGAGAGTCTTGTGAAGGGCTTGGAGCCTGAGCTGGGGAAAGCAGCTGTATCTGGACAAGAACTGGATGTCACTGCTTTTGAAAATTGCTTACTTTCTGATGCCAAGCAGCTGGAGGAATGCAGTAGTCTGTGCCTCAAGAGTGCCAAGTATAAATTTTGATGATCCAGTGTTACTGGTGTTCCCATTAAAAAAAAAAAAAAAAAAAAAAGGAGGGGGGAATCAACCATAAGTATCTTAATTTTGCTTCAAGTAATTGTCTTTTGTTGTTTCTGATGTGATGATTTCCCCTGGAACACAGGGGGAGGTTATCCAAACTGCCATAAAGCTCAGCTACAGATGATTAAGAGCAGCAGGCTACAGTTTTGTGGATATTTTGCCACAGACCTGCCCTGCTGAGAGGAGGAGAGATGGCTGGATTTGTACCCTGGTCCATGTGATTAGACCAGGGCCCATATGTCTGGGAAGTAAGCTGAATCAGGGAACTGATCCAGATGAACATTCTCAGCTTGACATTAGTTCAGGCTGACGATAGCTTGGGTACTGCTGAGCTCCAACCAGGTGGCTGGGCTCTGTTTCTTGGCTTTAGACAGGCAGTAGGTGAGCTCTGGAATAAACTGTGGTGGAATATGGGGGTTCAGACAGGCTTAAGTGAAATGGGGCTTTTATATAGTTTAAATACTGTATAAAGAGGAGTTAGGGGCCATAGGCAGCATGAGTCTCAACAGCTCTGCCTTGGAAGCTTTGGCTCAAGAAGTCTGTGAAGCCCCAGCTGTCAGTATTGCAGCTTCTCTGTAACATCTCCATGCCCTGTGCCTGTACCTGGAGCTGGCAGAGGGGCAGGCAATTTGACTGTTGGAGGGAATTCACTTTCTGTGGGGTCTCTGTGCAGTTCTGGCTTTGATAACAGTGGGCTGAGCTGTGTTGGGGTGAATTCCTGTCACCAGCTGGGCATAGGGCAAGTGTTGGGAACATGGCAGGAAACAGATGCTGAGGTGTGAGGTCCTGCTGGTGTGTGAGCACTGCCCAACAACCCCAGTGACTTCTCTACACGTGCAGGCTGGTTTGGTAGTGCTGCTCTGTTAACATTTTGTCTTCTAGATTATACTAGTAAGGATAAAACAAAAGGTCATTTTTTGACTGTAGTCAGGGCCTGATGATGGTGATGTTCAGACTACTGAGTTCCCATGGAGCTCAAGAGGTGAAAATCTGATTTACACTATGGCTTGTGTAAGGTTATGATAAAAACATTGTATCATAACATAGGAGTAGAACTAAAAAAGACCCTGGAAACTCAGGAAATATCTGGGGGAATAGTGGTGACAGTAAGCTTGAGGTCTCTCTAGGAAAGTGCTAGAAGCAATGCAAAAGAGCACAAATAAAGGACACCTGGAAAAACACAGTGTTTTCAGGTTAAATTGATATTTCCAAAAGCAAATCTTAGATGCACTGCTTTTCTTTGAAGGTGGCAGCAGTGGTGTGGGCAAGACAGATCCAATTTCCACAGGCTGCCTGGATTTCTGAAAGATATACAGTGCTGATAAATGTGAGGTGATGTAAGTAGGGAAGATCTCTGCTGGCTTTATATACACAGCTTGGGTTCTTGTCAGGTGCAGTGCAATGTGTATAACAGCTCTCATTTGCTCCATTCTCGGTGGGGAGACGATGACAGATGACTTCACTGAAATTTATAAGCAACCAGAATTACGTACAGGAAGTGGAATCAAGAAAGGGCTCCATGGCTGCCTCAGTTGGGAGCAGGTGTGTGTGTTCTGAAAGAATGTTCTGGTGAGGAACAGTGTCTGTCTGTCTGTCTGGTTTTAAATTAAAAGGTGTCCTGGCAAAAAGCCTTGTAAACCATCTGCTGGTGGTGGGAGACTGTCTCTTTCTGAAGGTCGGGGGCTAATATTTTTTGGTGAATAAGATTTACATTGATTAGGCACAAGTGTGGACTACTTGCCATTTGCTGGCTGCAGTTGAAGGAGGAATGTCTGCATTTGGAGGCCACAAGTTATCCCCTGGTTGGCCAAGGATGTGGGAAAAACCTTACTGAGGAGGGGGGAAAGAATTTGGTGTCCTGTGAGAAATGAGCCAGGACTGACTAGAATGCTTTTCTTGTGCCTAATGAGGCAGTGGTGTGTCCTGCAAAGTGTTCTTAAGGGCTTTGTGTCGATTGCCTTTGCCATCAGAGTGAGTGGATCAAATGCATGAAATGCCTGAAGAATTCCAATGGCTGAGGCAGTGCCAGTCTGCCTAGGGGGAGGTTGTGGCCAGAGACTGCTTGCATTATTCCTGGGCTCTGCTCTCCTGTCCTGGGATGCACTGCAAAATCTTAAAGGATGTGACTGGGGACTTGTGGAGACCAGTACCTATAGTTCCTCAGTCTCTGTCCTTGTCTCCTTCTTCCCCAGCTGCCACATGCAGGGATGGGCAGATCTGTTCCTCCATAAGCCGCTTCTGGCTTCTCTGGAGTGTGCCCACATGAGCAAGTGTATTTTGAGAAACAGTCTATTTCTCCTTGATTCTCTGTCAGAGAATCATTGATGTTAGAAAGAACATCTTGAGTTCATCTACTCCAACCCTCTCCTAAAACAGGGACATCTAGAGCAGGTTGTCCAGCACCATTTCCAGTTGGGTTTTGAATATCTCCAAGGATGGAGATTCTGCCACTTCTCTGGGCAACCTCCCAAGCTGCTGTAAGAAATAAACAAGATCTGTCAATGCTGGTGGTAAAGGAGGTAGGGAAGGAGAATGGACTTCTCTGATAATACTGGCTGGCTCCCTGTGCAAGGGACAGACAGCATCCTTTGCTTTTCCAGTTCACTTGGCAGTAGAGACTAGAGTTTCCTACATCATGAGTGACATCAAGAGTTGGGTTATGGGGAGAACCTAATGGAATTTGATAAGTGTGACCCAGAGACTGGAGGCATCTGTTCTGATCATTCCAGGTGAAAGCCTTAGTTATTATCTGGGAGGCTTGTTTGCACTTGTTCAATTTTACCTGGATTTTTTTTTCAGTGGCACAGGACCACTTTACCAAATGGAGAGTGGATCCAGTAGGTGATAGGTGAGTTTAATTCCAGGGCACACCCACCTGCAATTTCGATTTGGGTCTCTTGTGGCATTATCATCATTAAGCTCTTGTCAATCATAGGGATTAACTGATCTGGAATCTGTGTTTCCACAAAGAAAAATGAAGTGGTTTTGGTGTGCTGAGGTGTGTGGGTTGCCAGCAGAGGTGGGTAACACAGCTCTGTGCAGAGGATAAACCTGACAGAGGGAGGAGAATCCTTCTTGGGGTCAGCACTGGCCGTCTCTCAGAGGTCTTCCAGTCATCCCCTGAGTTCTTTGGAATCTCTTTTCCAAACTCTTGTGTAGCTTGTTTTTTTCCCTTTACTTGCAGGTGGATGAAGAAGCCTCGATGTGGAGTTCCAGATCATCCCCACCTACGTCGCAGCCGGAGGAAAAAGCGGTATGCACTCACTGGCCAGAAGTGGAGACAGAAGCACATAACCTACAGGTACAGCTCTCCCTCCCCCTTTCTCATGGGAAAAAATGGTCTGTACTTGTTTGGCATGCAGAATTTGTAAGTACTTTTAAATTAAAACTGGATCCTCCCTGTAATATCTAGTCCAGGCTTTCATTCTCAGAATGTGGTGAAGTGTCAGAGAACTGGAGTAACTGAAGAGTCTGTTATCAATTAGGAAGCGACTCATCAGTAAAGTCACCTAAATCACAGCCATCAGTTGTGTAATTTTGGCAGAAAAATCTTAGTAAAAGGCCCTTTTTCTTCTGTTAGAAATCTGAGGTTCTAGCCTTTAGATCATGTGTCACCTTTAACAAACCATTAAAGCAGAAGGAACATGGCTGTTTGAGGATGAGATGCTTTCTCCTATGGATTTGCACCATTTATTTTTGCAGAGGTTTTACTTTTGCTCCTGTAGTAGAGCTCTTGCTTTTATCCAGACTTAGGCCATCTGGGGTGAGCTACAGGTGTCAAGGGAGTGCTGCAGAAGGGCAGTTGTTTCCCAGAGACATGTTCTGAGTCAGTCAGGCTGTGAGATTTTGAAAGGCAATTGCTGAAAGATGGCCAGTGGAGAATTCTGGCGTTAGGAATGTAATTTAAAATTAACCCACCCTCTAGTTGAAATTACAACCTTTTAAATTTTTTGGAGAGGGAAAGGAGATAGCAAAGGAGTGAAAATTAGAAATGTAGTCATTAAGGATAAGATCTGAGTAAGACTAAGACAGAAAGAAAATTGTCAGTGAAGAGGTAGAATTGTAAGTGACCAACATAGGGAAAGTGCCAGAATGTGTAGGAAAGGACATGATGGTGTGAAGGGAAAGAGGATCAGGGACTGGGTCCCCCTGTCGCTTCTGCCAAGAACTCTGAGAAAGGAGGAGGATGCTTCAAGTAACAGCAAGGGACTGCAGAGACTGGGACAAGAGACTTGTTCTGGAGACTAGTTCAAAGCTTCCACTAATAATCATTATTTTAGCTCAAATTGTACAGGAACAGCTGTTGTATGTGAAGGTCTGAGAATCAGATCCTTTTTCTAACCTTTTCTGCACCCTAGGGGAAAGTGATATAGAATGATATAAATAAAATATGTCTTAAGCATATGCATAAGCAAGAGAAGCAGATTGGCAAACGGCTGCACTACTGCCCTTGTCAAACCAGCAGTTGTTTAGCTTTCCAACTTCAGTATTGTAGTGTGCATTCAAGTGATGGGTGCCTTGATTCACCACTGAATGTGTTACAGTGTTTATATTAAATTGAGCCAGCTTCATTAAAGACTGAAAATTGTTCCCATGACATAGATACTTCATATTCCCAAGTCACGTTTAATAGATCATGAGGCTATTATATGCACATGCAAAAACACCTCACAAACAACATTTTTAATATAAAGTTTAGAATTATGGGATATTTATGTGCAGTTAAATGCCCCTTACTCTCCCCAAGCTCTGTATCTTTAGCTGTCATGGACTGGGCTGCACAAAACTGGCAGATCCATCAATCTTACAAGCTTTAAAATATTTTAAGTAGTTCAGAGAAAGAAGCAGGTCATATAAGTAGGGTTGTGTAGTTTACTAGAAGTTTGTTTCTCAAAATGAATTTTAGCGGTCAGGTTTTTTACATGTAGTAGATTCCATCTTAGCATAATTTCAGACAAAATCTGAAGTAATTTACATTTTTTAAAAAGATATTCAGCTGTTTACACCCAGATTTGAAAAGTTTTTAGGACGTGATCCAAAATCAACCAAAGCATTATGAAGATTCTTAATAAACGTAGACTTCAGGTCGTTCTGTTGGTAACTTTCTTTGTAACAGCAAAACTTTGCCTGCAAGGAGTAGTGTCTGCAAAAAACTTCCCTTTGGAAGTTGCAACTGTGTGACTATATATTGATAAGTCTCAAATGCATTTTGCAAATTGAAACATCCCTTCTTTCTCATTCCCACAGTGTACACAACTACACCCCCAAGGTTGGCGAGATTGATACAAGGAGAGCCATTCGTCAGGCCTTTGATGTTTGGCAGAGAGTGACACCACTTACCTTTGAAGAGGTCCCTTACCATGAAATTAAAAATGACAGAAAGGAGGCAGATATTATGATATTTTTTGCTTCTGGTTTCCATGGAGACAGTTCTCCCTTTGATGGAGAAGGTGGATTCCTGGCTCACGCTTACTTTCCTGGACCAGGAATTGGAGGAGACACTCACTTTGACTCAGATGAGCCATGGACCCTGGGAAATTCTAATCATGATGGTAAGAGTGCAGATCATCTTTCCCAGCAAGAATAAGTTGGATGCAGACACGCTGACTGGCCTTCAACTAGAAAGTATTTGCTTGGTGGAGCTTTCACCTCCCATACAGTGGTTCAGATGCTTTCTAAATGTGTATTCTATGTTAAATGGGAAAACAACATTATTAGTTTGTTTGTGGCATGGTGTGAATTTTAGGAGTGAACCGAAGAGTATGTCTGCTGGCTTCTTACATCTCTCAAGATCTGGGCCTTAATTGCTACAAAAAACACAACTCTGGGAGGGAAAAAATGAGCAAAAGAGTGTTGAAATTGTATCAAATGGAATACTTTCCAGGGGCAATTAAAGTTAGTTTAAAGATGAATAGAAAGTTGAGAGTGAAGACATTTGAATGTCAATTTGTTTTGATCCTTATTTGTTTTCTCATACTCTAGAATTCCTTATCCTGTCAGAGTTTGGGGCTGGCTGATTAGTTAAGGGAGACTGATGATTGGGACAACTGTTTTTATCTTATTAAGCACAAAGAGTTTCTGCATCTTTCTAGTATTATCTTACTCTCTAAAGGCAATGAGCCCTTTCTGTTCTATTTTCAAACCTTTGATTGAGAATAGTGATGCCTTGTAAAAAGTTTAGGCTGATAATCAGAATTTCACAGAGGCCTCACAAAATAGCTCTCCAATTTCTACAGTCCTAGTGGTTTGGTAAGAATAACGTATCTTTAAGCCTTTAGGGATTCAAAATCTTGTTTTGATATTTTGATAAGGATTAAAAGTTTACTTGGACTGTAAATATGTCTTGCTTTTTAAACTATATGAAACAGCAGTGTCATTGTGTCCATGATGCCTAAGGACATATGCAGAGGTGATGTCTTTTATTAGACCAAACAGTGTAGTTTGAAGAGAAAAGCTTTCAGGGACACAAGCCACCTTCAGGCTTGGCTTAAAGGTGACAGCTTGCTTTCAGACTGGGTTGCAAATTGGGAAAATCCCTCAGAGTTGTGAGTTAGTGTCACATCATCTTTGACAGGAAATGGAGCTGTCAGGTTCAGAGAAGGAGTGCCAATTTCAGGAAAGCAGAAATGATACAATACTTGTCTTTTTCGGGAAAGAGGAGTCATGTTTCCTGGCATGTGTAAATGACTAAAGGAGGTGTAGGCTGAGATAGAGAGAGGTGGGGTGTGGAGAGGGGGAGAGTGTGGAGACTGTGGGAAGTTATAGTATGACCAAGAAGCAGTGTTTTGCTGTCTTGAAATGTTAGGAATTTTTATTCCTAGGTTTGTGGCTGGAGGGCTCTGTCTGGGATCGGGAGTGACAGACAGTCAGAGACTGGGTGGTTACCTTGTGAGAGCTGCAGCAGCGAGGTGTGTTTGTGTGTGTGTGTCAGTGCTCTGTGCTACTTCACTCTGGTCTCCACAGTTATTTGAGCTCAGCTATGGGAGTGTCGGAGGCCCAGGTATTGGATATGACTTCCCAGGAAAGCCCATGTATGAGACCTAGGAGTGCTGGTGTCTGGGGCAGAAGGTCCTTACAGGAAAGTGGAAGGGAAGGTTTTGACAAGTTGTACTTTTTTTTTTTTCTATTCTCATTTTCTGCACAAAATGCTTCCTTCTGAGATAAGCTTAGCAAGGTTGGGAGCCAGCTTGAAGACTGGCAGGGGTGGCTCTGCAGAAAATTTTCCATCCTTTGATAGAATGTTCTACCATAGGTGATCCTTTGAGGATTTTTTTTGATGCAATTTTTAGGATGGTGTTGGGGGGCAATATATACAATGAGTAGAGGATCTCTCTTTTTATAAAAGCTATTTTTCATGCTATACTTATCCATGTGGCCCTTTCAAAAACATGTTGTATTTCTCTGCTGTGCTGAGTGACTGTTTTGAGTGGTGTCTTCAAAGTTCATGAACTGGTATTTGAGGGGCTGGTGTGCACTTTCTGTAAGAATTGATAAAAGAATTTAGATGTGTAGAGCAATGATATCCCGAGGGAGACACAGTGATCTCCACGGAGTCGGAGCGGGAAAAGAGGAAGTTTAATTTTTTCTACAGCTTATGTAGATTTCTAAAAAGGAGACCAGATTGGAAGACTGAGGTTCAACCTCTTCAACTCCACTGGTCGTAGAAAGTGTCCATCAATTGTCCTTTCACAAAATTAATCCAAAAACATGATAGAAGTTCTATAAACATTATTTTGTTAACATGAAATTTCTGACTCCAAGGCTGAAGGCTGGGAAACAAGGTGACAGAGATGTCCTTTTCAGAGGATGTCATCTGTGTATTTGCTTTCACATTACTGTGCTGCATAGACTGGGCTGCACAGGCTCTTTTAAAAAGTCACCAGGGAGCATGTTGAGAATGGTGGGGTTGTATATTCCCCTTCCATCTAGGGGAAGTGTTGATGGTAGAAGGGGAATTTGATGTCTTGAGGGTTACAGGGGTAAGACTGTAGTCAGAGCATTACAGATGCATTGTGTGAGGAATTTGGTTTTGCTTGCATCCTTATCTTTGGTGTGCAATTGTGAAAGTGTCCTGCTTCCTCACTGGATGATCTTGGCCTCTTTAGGGGAAGGGTTTCCTTCTGTTCACTATTTCCTTGTCACTGGAGCATTCACCAGCTTCAGGTTCTCACCTCTTATGTGTTCTGTTTGAAATGCTTTTATCAGGACTTGAAGAGTTTCTTCTTGGTCAGAGGTTTCCTGCTCAGTTCACTGCCAATTTTTGTTGAAAATAAGATATTAGTGGGGACAATATAATCTGTTTAATAGGAAGTATTTCTTCAAACATGGTCTTGCTTGTCCATAAAATATGTACTTTTTGCAATGGGGTTGATCAGTCCAAAATTAAAGAAGCCTCAATGAAAATAAAAAAGCCATACCAGTAAATCATTAGCAAAGCTCTCACTTATTCACGTGCAGAAGAAGAACTGGTTTGGCCATTCAGTATCTGCTCAATGACTAAGTGTCTTGAAATAAGATTGAAGTAACAATGGTATCTTTACATCAACCCACAGAATATCACAGTGTAAAATGTTCTGCTCCTGACAAGAATGTCTATTAGTTAAAGGGAAAATTTGAGCAATCTGCCTTGGAGCTCTCTTAGCCTTGCAATTGTGAAAGTAAATCTGTCAGCAGAGCAGAATGCTGAAATTGGTGCCATAGATCCTTAGAATATTTTGCTGACCTCTCACTCATATAGTTTTATTACAATTATTCCATTCTGATCTGAATCTTTGCTTTTGTGGGTCTGCATTTGTTACACTGTATTGTGGCACCTGCAGAGGTCCAGTCTGTGTTTGGAAGCAGCTCTCACCCTGCAGAAGAGCTGCTTTGCAGTCCTCACTGGCAGAACAAATTATATGGGTAAAAGTGAAACATTTCAAATGAAATTTCATCCACTCAGGAAAAATAAGAATGATGTGAGCAGATCTTTCTATGCAAACAGCCATCTCCAGTTTGTACTTGGAGAATGTGGTGTATCCTGTTGATGAAAGCTTCTGTCTTGTAAAGATGCCTTGTGGTAATCCACTAGGGTTATTGACAACTTTACCATTGCAGCTAGGGTATAGTTTGTTGGTATTTATATACTCATTATCATTTTGCATTGTTGTTATACTGATGTTGCCCTTGTAGACAGCATGGCCAATAACATGTACCTTAAAATTGTTGGTGTAATCATAATAGCTGTGATGCTGTTGGTTGTCCTCTTGAGCCCTTGGTAATAGGGGCAATATGCACTAACTCTCTATTTTCTTCTGCTATGAAGAATGACCCCTGCATAGGCTTTCAAAGTGAATGCAAAGTTTCCTTCCCCCTGGATATTAGTTACAGTTCCACTCAGGCATTCAGTTTCTTTAGCCAAGTAAGACTGTACTTTCAATTTATGGTTGCTGATTTATCTTTGTAATTCTACTGCCTTTTATGGCATTCTCATAAGCAAGCTGTGGAAGATTAATTTAGATAATCTTGTGATGAGGATGGGTAAAACCAGGTAGGAGGTTGAACTCCTGGAGCAGCTCTTATTAACTGGGATCATGGGATACAGAATTCATTTGTTTTCCAGTGAGAATGTTGATGAGAGCAGCTGGAAGCGTGAAACAGAGCATTGAAATTTGGAGGAACCAAGGCAAATCAGAGAAGTGATGCAGCAAACAAGATGCAACTGAAAAAGAGGGGGAGTATTTAGGGATAAATCATCTACACAACCACACATGAGGAGCAGTGGTGTGGTCACAGTGGTGGGAACTGACCTCGTGTTTCTCCTGGAAGGTGCTCTTCAGTAGGAGTGAAAGCAGCTGTTGGCCTTTGGCTGGTCCCAGACTTGTCAGTCTTTGGTGCCTGGCACATGGAGGCAGGTGAAGCTGTGTTTGGAGTCCCTGTCTTTCAGCAGGATCTAGGGTGTAGCTGCTCCCTGGCCATGGGCCCCCCTTGGCTGCTCAGACACAGCCTTTGGTCACCTGCACGTGTCAGCGCAGGCTCAGTGTCCCAACCGCTGGTTTTATCAGAAGGAACACCAGACTTTTCTCTCCTTTCTTGAAGTTTTGGGCCTTTTTTAACTTGAAATGTGCTATAGAAACAGCCAAGCAGGCTTTGAACTGGCCATCTCAAGACTCACAACATCAACATATTGCTCAGGCAGCGGAAGACTGAAAGGGGGTGAACAGACTTGGCAGTGCTGGAGTCTCTCTCCCTTGGCGCCTTGCTTGGCTCAAGCATAGAGGCAATGCAGGAAATAGATAATTAACTGTCCAAATCAAGTATTTACTAGCCTTCATATGGAAATAATAATTATAGATAGATGTAACTCCAAAAACAAGTTGAAAAGGAATCCTGAGTCACTGAAAGTTAGTTCTGTCAGTTTAAATATCTGCATCACACATAATAGCTCTTACACACCTCTGACAACTCAAACGTTTGTTTAATCCAGGTTAATTGCAAAAAATAAATTTTTATCTCCAGTTTAACCGTACAAATAGTTTTAATAATAATCCCAGGCAAATCTCCCTCTTGGTGTTTTAAAAGCAAAAATACATTGCTGTTCTGCATGTCGCTAACACCATACCACTAAATCTGTGGTGTCTGTCAACCCCCTGCAGGTAGATTAGAGGAAGGTAAGATCTGGGGTATCCATACCCTGCCAGGGATCACCAGATTTTATTTCTTTCACCATGTCCAGAGTTGGCCCCTAAAACCCTCTGTATCATCTCTTGTCATGTAGCATTGTAGGTGGGCGTGTGCTCAGGGCATCCACTTCAGCTCCTTCAGGGAACACCTGCAGCGGAGGAGTTGTTTCTGTGCCAACTCCTATGTGGCTCAGCTTCACATCGTGTGACATTGTACAGATCACAGGGTTCATCTTTCAGTGCCTCTCTTCTACACCTGTACCGAGTTTTCTCTGTAAATGTAGGACGACCAATGTGGCAGCTTTTTAGATGTTGGCAAGAAATGCTGAGCTTTGCTAACAGCAAGTAAACAAATTTTATAATTGTTCCAACTGCATGTGTTCCCCACAGATCCCAGTGGATTCCTGCAGAGGCTTCTTTGGAAAGCTTCCTGTTCAGGGCTTCTGAAAGAAAGCCAACCAAAAATAGTGCCAGAGTTCGTAATACATTGGCAGAAGCAGTATGGGAGATGAGATTTCACAGGTCACCTTCAGTTAATTCAGTGCTAATTCAGTGCAGGAGCTTCTGCTGAAGCTCTGAAGGAAAAGGGCCTGAACCACATTTGGGAATGTTCTGTCAGCTACAGAGGTGAGGAACTGGGCAGCTTTTTCCCTGTGATTCTGCCACAAGGAGTAGCATTGTTTCAGTGGACATCTACCTGAACAGCAGAGCAAGCACTCCTGGAGTCACCATCTGGACATGGCATATGTTCAGGAACCTGACCAGCTTTTTCAGGACAGCCAAATGTTGTCTAGGCTGACAAATGTGAATATTCAGCAAGGATCTCAAGGAGAAAATTTTGATTGCAGTAGCTAATTTTGGAGCTTACTGACAGCCAGTGATCATGACAGGCCTGTTTGGGGGAATGCAGAGCTTTAAGCCAACATTTAATCTGCTGATCAGTGTGTTCAAAGCACTGACTTCACTGAAGGTTTACTGTTTTCTGTCCTGGCAGTATTAACATCACAAACCTTGATTCTTTGGATATTTGTATCCCTATAAGCAAGATGAAACCAGGGGAACTGAGCTTGGTCAGCCTGGTGAGGAGGAGGATGGGGAGGAAGCATCTAATAGCAGTCTTCTACCTGGGGAGATATTAGAGAGAGGAGAGAGGCACACTCTTCCTGGAGGTGGAGGAACAGAAAAAGGAACAAAAGACAGGGGGCACAAGCTGTAACAAGAAAAACTCCACCTGGGGTGTAAGGTAAAAACTTCTTCACCTACAGAGTGGTAGAACTCAGAGGCTGCACCTGGAGAGGTTATGGGGACTCCATCCTTTTGGAACGTGCCTGGATGATGTCCTGAGCAACCTGATGGAGTTTTGAGATTAGCCCTGCTTGAAGAAGAAAGTTAAACTTGGTGGCTTCCAGCCATGCCTTTCAATCTATATTTTTCCATAATTCTTTAGCACTGCCATAGACAAAGTTGGGGTTCCTAGAACTTAAAAGCAAATTGCACTTATTTCTCATGGCAACTCTGAGCCATAAAAAGGTATTCAGCTCATAAAATTCTCTGTTATTATCAACTAGTTACCTTTTAAAAACAGGATTGTTTAATATTGAAATCTTTCGTGAGGGAGGACCAGTGATGCTCACAGGTGCATTAAAAGGTAACTGGCAATATTTTTGTTAGCTGTTTGAGCCTTTTGAAGAACCACCTCTGACTGTTCCTTTTTTTTCCCCATCCCTGAATGTCCAAGGTTTCTGGAACATTGACTAGACTAATCCTATAAACATAGAATGTATGTTAGAATATCCAACAGATTCCGTGGTACTAAGAGGGATGTATCAATAGGTTTGGGCTTTTTAGGTATAAACTAGTCATACAGTTCTTCATTATCAAAGACTTCCAGGTGTTTCCAGTCACTTTGGAAACATTGCTGGCTAAACATTATTTATCCTATTTGTTTTGTTTGATTACAGTTGTGATATTTGATGTGGAGGGAGGGAACTAAGGGGAATGCAGAGTATCCAGCTGTTGCTTTCTATTTGTCTTTGAGATTTGTATTGGCATCCATTTTCCTAAGCTGACTCTCTTCTCTCTGCTTGCTCTCCACTTACCTGACTTGTGCAAGTGCAGTGCTTACTTGGAAGAGAAAATGCACCTTAACCCCTGTACCTTCACCCAGCAAATTGCCAGAATTTGGTAATCTTTTCTCCTCGATTAGTTCGTTTCCTCTGCGTCTTGCCTTCTTTGTCTCATTTCTTTCTTATTTTACCGCTTTTTCTCATGTTCATTTTCTATGGAAGTGCTGAGGCTGGCAATCTACAGAGTGCGAATACGATGAGTAACTCACAACAGAGAACATGTGTCATTTTTGTGCTGTTTGGCTGCTAAGTAGATTTTTAATTTTCTTTTTTTGATTTCTCAGATACAGAACATCTCCACAACTAAAGAGTTTTGTTCTAACAAAAGGAGTTTTGAATCCATCATTATTTTTCAGGCTTTTGACACTGTTGTTGAAAATGAGCATTAGCATTTTCCAGAGTGAAAACCAGAGCTGCTTTGAAGTTACTCACGTGCCCCCTTAACACAGAAGACCTGGAAGGCTTTCATATACGTGTTGGAAGTCAAGTGGGGCATAAATTGTATTAAAATGTCAATTTATTCTCTCAGGCCTTTTGATTATACATCACCAGGTCATGCTGTTGCTCAATACTTTGTTCATTGAAGACCAGTTCAGTGTTTAATCTCCAACACATACCTGCTTAACACTTGTTTCATCCTGTAGCTGCTTGGAGAGACTCATTCCCGTAAGCCAGAGCTCTCTCACATCCTGTGTTGAACAGATTTGAGCAAGGATATAGACACATGATTTCAAGACAGCCAGCCACAGTAAAAAGAAATCAAATCAGGCAGCTTAAATCAGCAACAGTTTGAGATTACACCCCTGTCCTGTCAACCTAAAGGAGAAGAGAGGAAGCCCATCAGCACATGGGGAAGATTTCTGTCTTCAGATTCTCCTCTCCACCCGGACAGCCTCTCTGTAAGTAGTGCTTTTTTTTGGTGGTTTTGCTGTTGTTTCACAAACACAGAAGTGGCTTCACAGTGCAGGCTGGATTTTAAAGTTTGGCAGAGCTAGTTGTTGATTATAGCAGAAATTCATTAATAAGGGACATCTCCAAATTCCAAATTTTCAAAGCACTGTATTTGTAAATACACCTGGTGCCTGATGGTACTGGTCAATACACCTGGTGTGTTCATAGTGTTCTTTAAAGAAAAATGTTATCCCATTGCATTTGTTAGTAGTCATTCAATACACAGAGTATGAATAGAGTTATGTAGATATTTGGAATCCTATTGATTTATGTATAATCAAAGTAAAGTATTTTATTTCTTTTCACAGAGAATGAAATACTCTGGGATTCACAGGAAAGAGCCAGTAAGGATCAAAACGATGTGTCATTCCCTTAAAAAGGAAGAAAAGAAAAACAACTGTGAAAAAATCAGGTCACAAGAATCAAGGTGAGCCAAAAAGTCTCTTTTTATCAGTTTCCTTTTGTAAAGCAGAAGCTGATGATGTGAAATGAGCCAAAACAGAGCAGTGTCTTTAATAAATTTGCTGCATTCCACTTGCAGAAGGGGGGAGGAGAAAAACAGCAGGCCAACAGGAAGAAAAAAAAAAAAAGAAAAACAGAGGAATTCTTGAAAAGAGTTTGCAGGTCATCACGGCAGAGATGGATTGTAGCATCAGCAGGGAAATCACACCCAATACTCTGGATTTTGACATCACATGTGAGCACCAAACTTGGGAGTTGCTTAATTTTTTTGTGTGTTTTCTCTCCTGTTTCTGAAGAACTCACAGTTTGAAAAGAGTTTGATTAGTATTGCCTTCTCTACCAAATCCACTTCCCATAAATCTCTTCCATCCTAGCTCTCTTGTCTCTCCGTCCTACTCAGTCTTTACAGCCCCATCAGGAACTGTGTCGGGGGAGGACAAAGAAAGTCTCCTGTTCTAGGGAACACCCTTGCTGTGGCACAGAGCAATTCTCATAGCTTCCAGAACAACACTTGTTCTGTTGCCAGCATCAGGAATTAAATATCATTTCAACCTGATGGACAGGAAAGGATTCCAAATATCACAGACTGGATTGTCCACACTGCCTTTGCCAAGACCTGGGGTTTTTTAGTTACCTTCCAGTGATTCCACAGCTGGGTCAGGACTGGATTCTGTCAGTAGAACCTGCAGTATTTAAATACTTTTAAAATACAAACAGTTCAATCTCTTCAAGACTAATGCAATGAAAGTCATATCTACATCTTTTGTGTTTCTATGATTTTTTTTCTTTACTGCTTTACCATGTGTTCTACCAAATTCTCTGCTGGTATAGACAAATAGGAATTTTCATTTCAGGGTTAGTAATTCTTTGATATTGAATTGTTTATGGAATTACAGCCTACATTTGTGAAAGATGGGGTTAATTTTTCAGTAGAACACTCTTACTCCACTGATTGTCATGCTGCTGAGCCAGCTGAAGTGGTATGACTGTCCTTCTCTTTGGCTGCCCGCTTTGTCAATTTTGGTCTCACCATTCCAGACCTTTAGTTAGTATTTTTCCTCCAAGTTTCTACAGGAAGTTGTCCTCATAGTGCCCTCTGTGCATGTCAGATAAAGCACAGCTTGCACCATTAGTAAGGTGTATAACACAGCTACCAGCCCTGATTTGCACACTGCCTTTTGGGCAATAAAGGTAAATAACCTTTCATGTTGGTAACATAATGTGGTTCTTTGTCCTTCTGCAGTCCCTTGATCTGGTGGGAATCAGTGTAACATGGCTGTGGTACAGTTGCTATTAAAACTACAGATCACTCCTTGCTCCAGGGAAGCTGTTTAGACACCTTTTAGAGTTTTCATTAATTCCATAAGGAGCAACATACATGTTCGTTGCTACATGTAACAATAATTGCTTATGAGCAAAGTAACACCTGTATTTCTTTCTAACATGTATTTTTTTCCTTTGTAGATAGAAAAGCTGTTTTCCATGCATTTCCAGAGCGGTATCACCCCTTCCTCAGAGTCTTCAGAAGATTGAAAAGCTTTCCTTGAGCAGAGCATGTTGTGGAGGTGAATGGAGGAACACAGACAAATCACATGTTCTTCAATTGGGCACGTCAGACCTACCAGGTCCAAAGATGCAAGAACCAAGGCATAGCTTAGAGTAGCCCTAAAGCTTCTTTAAGTTGTGCTTGGGAAGCAGTTGTCTCTCTGTGGCTGTTGGGGTGGAAGGGATCATTTTAGTGTATTTAAAGTATGTTTAGTTCACACCATCTCTTCTGTAACTACCTGAGGCATGCTATTGTCACACACAATCAATCATCTGGCTTCTTGGGTATCATTCTTACTTTAATAAAATCTCAAACTATAACCTTCATATGTCTTTTTAATTGTGTCTGAGTACACTACAATATGTAGATGTGTTGGCAGAGTGATACAGTTCATAAAACATAAATCTAACACAACAGCAGAGATTCAGTCTCTTTTCTGCTGTTAATCAGATACGCAATATTATTTGTACTTCTGTTGTCTTAGAAGCTGTGTCCTGGATTTACAGTCCCCAGTGCTGTGTGCTCTCCAGAGCCTACCCACAGCTCAGGGATAACCACTGATGGCAATAACTGATAGCACTGCCCTGTGACCTGCTGCTATGAACTGACAGGCATTTCAGCAAGTGGCTTCGCTGACCTACAGGAATTATTCAGTGAGTTACTTAGCCAAATACAGTGTTTTGGTATGGATTTTCATCATTAAAAGGATTGATGCTGTACAAGAAGGCATGTGCTGGCAACTTCACAAAGAAAAGCTGTCTCGAGGTGTCTGTTACCTATTGAATGGTTTTTCCAGAGGAAGATTAAAATCAAAGAATCAGGAGGGGTGAAGTTTTAAGAGTTGAAGGAAGTTCATACATAAATAGTTTATCTATGACTCCAGTATTTTCTGTGCTGTTGAAATAAAACCACGTGTTTCTTAACTCTGCAGGGAAGGGTAGAATGTTACAAACAATTTGAGAGTCCTTTCACCAAAGATCTGGGATTGATGTGTGATTATATTGCAGTTTATCTAAAATAAGTTATCTCATCTGGGAGCACACCAGCTAATGAGGTTTATCCTGAACACGGATCATTTTTAATTAAGAAAATTCAACTTAAACCTATGTTTCAAGTTGTATAGAGCCATTGAGCTGGTTGTAAGGTAAGCAGTGTATTTACCTGGTGTGGCATCATGATAATGGAAGATGCTATTATAGTACTATGGGTATGTTCTCAGTTGTCATTTTCTGTGGTGATAACATTGTGCTGGTAAGGAAAACACATCAGCAACTTCAAAGCTAAATTAACTGTGTTTCTTTATATTTAACATAGCAGGTCAAACTGTTTCGCTCAGCCAACTAACTTCACCAGTTTTACAGGGTTATCCTCTTTCTGATGCTCATTGGTGGACTTTTGGCTGCCTCCTGAGAACTGGGAAGGAGGAAGCTCAGGCAGGTCTCTGACCAGACCTGTTGGTTTTGTACAGATGGTGCAAATGAGCAAAAATTGTTGTATTTCTTTTGGGACTGTTTACTCCAAGTACAGATTCTTCCTAACCTTACTGTCTTACTCAGGTGCCTGGGATACTCTGAGTGCAAGTTTTTCTTGTTACTTGGTCTTGGGGGAGTGGATTGAACAGAAAATTAAGGAGCTGTATCCCCTTGCCTGACCTTGTTTCCATAGCAAAGCATCAAGCTGGGCTGTTAGTTCTCCATCTGAATCTTGGTCCAAGAAGATGGGAACTTTGGGGAATGCTGTTAGGACAAGATATGTGGAGAACTGGGAGTTCAGAGACGTTTCTGTATGTTCAAGAACCAACAGAAACAATGTGGGAGGTACAAGCTCCTTTCCAGACTCCTCCAGTTCAGCAATGGGTGAGGACAGAGAGAGCCCTCACAGCTCCAGGCAGAGTGCTGTGGGAGGAGAGACCCACACTGGTGGTTTTATACCTCAATATTTTCTTTTCAGAGCAAATTCTCGCCTAATCTTTTAAAAGGAAATGAACAATGTGTTCTCTTCCATACTGTGGAATTCCCTACCATTAGCAAAATAAAAAGAACTTGTTGCTTAACAATATTATTGATATGAAGTGACCATTCAAGAGAAAACAGAATGATGAATCCAGAGCTGGATTTTTGAGAACTCTGAGCTTTTGAAATGCTCTTAAGACTTCTTTCTCCCTTCTCCTCCTCTCATGAAATGCTGTCTCACTTGTTCTCTGAGAATGATATAGTTGTTTCAGACCTGGGACCCCCCTTAGAGTGTACAGCAGGATGGAGAAAGGAGATGACAGGGGCATACTGGAAGGAACAGGTCAACAGATGTGTCTGGGAGGAGGCTGGAATAGAAAGATGAGAGGATTAAACAGTGGTTTCTTGGGTTATGGAACCAAAAATTTGTATTCTATTTCATCTGTTGAAAGCAGTTGGGGAAATATTCTTCTTTCTCTTGTAAATGCAGGAGGAGGGGGACAGATGCTTTCTGATAATGGCCCAGCTGTTAAAAGCGGGTGGGGAAGTGTTTCTTATCTCTTTCATCACTCATTCCCCCCCGGGGATATCTGCTGATAATGGCCCATTAAGGCTCACCAATGACATGACACATTCCATCATGCCAGTGTGAGATGCTCCACCCAATTAGGGGTGCCCCAAGTATTCTGACCTAGATAAAAGTGAGAGTAGGAACACGGGCATCCTGTTCTCCACTGAATTCCCGGGAGGAAGACTGGACCCATCTCACCATCACTGGACTTTTCTACAGCATCATCTCTACTCCACAGAACCACATCTGTTACTCCAGGAGGATTCATCTGGACTGCTTCTAACACCCTGACCAACAGGGTGTCAGGTCACATCCCTGACTCTGTTAGGGTTTTCTAGGGGTTTTGTTTGTTTTGCTTGCTTGTTTTTTTGTACTACTACATTTGTGTATTTTAATATTCTTAGTAAACAGCTGTTATTTTTATTCCCATATCTTTACCTGAAAGCCCCTAATTGCAAAATTATAATAATTTGGAGGGAGAGGGTTTACATTCTTGATTCCAACGAGAGCTCCAACTTCTGCTAGTAGGTACCTGTCTTTCTAAACCAAGTGATGAGAAATTTTTGGCATGCAGCAGGGCAGGGAGCAGAAGGAGAGAGAGCTGTGTGTGCTTCTGCCATGACTGTCTTTCAGCAAAAGCAGATGAGAAGCAGCCATAGCACTGAGAATCGGGGCACTAGGAAAGAACTAAGAGGAGCTTCTTGTCTTGTTTTCTGTGGAGGTCAGCTCATTTTCTGGGAGTTCTCTTGAGCTCTATTTCATCTGCTCCAGCCACTGCCCAGGGTTTATCACTGCTCTGGTTTGGGTGGCCTCCTGGCAATGGAGGAGGAGAGTTTCTCCACTCCACTGTTGACCTGCCCTCTGTGGCTGTGCTGGAACTGGGATGGTTCACTTCTTTGAGAGTTTCTTACCTCTAGTTGCAACAAAGCAAACATTTTCTGTGCTCTTTGACAACCTCACACACAACTGCCAGTCAGAATGGTGATTTAAAACTGGACAGCAGCAGCTGTTTTTCACAGCTGTGTTTCCAGGAACAAGTATTTCCTAAGCATAGCTAGGAAAAGGTGTGTTTCTGTTCCATCATGGAAGAGCATGGTAGGCCTGACCACTGTGGTGGTTGGGGTACTTCTTCAGGAATGAGCCTTCATCTTGCTGATTATCACAGAACTCTTACTGGTTGTCTCACTGATGATGAAGGAACAAACAACAATGATCTGCTGGACCTGATAGCTGAGGAAATGTAGTAGTGCAAAGATCAGTTGCATCCTTGGCTGCAGTAACTGCGAGATGGAGAAGTTCAGGACATGTGTCAGAGGCGTTGCATGAAATCAGTACTGACTAATACCTTGATGAAATGATGTCAGTGATGTAGCAGAGTGCCCATTCAGTGAGTTTGAAGATGACAGGAAATTTGGAGGAGTGGTTCATAACACTGCCCAGTGATGCTGGGCAGCTGAACAGGCTGACAGAACCTAAGAAAGGTGAGCGAGGGGAAGTGCACAGCCCTGCCCCTGGACTGATGGTGGCCCAGAGACTGGAAAGTAGCTTTGCAGAGAAGGACCCAGGGCTCCTGGTTGACAGCAAGATGAACATGAGACAGCAGCACAGAAGACCGACAGCACACAGGGCTGCCTCTGGAAAAGCATTAGCAACAGGTCAGTGCCAGCAAGGAGAGGATCCTTCCTTTCCACTTGGCACATCTGGAGTGCCCTGTGTGCAGCTTCCCAGTATAAGAAACTTGACATTCCAAACCTGGTACGACAATCTGCTTTACCTGACCTTGCTCGAGCTGGGCATTGGACCAGACAAACTCCAGAGGTGCCTTCCAGCCTCAGCCATCCTGTGAGTCCACAGGATTTTTTTTTCCGCCTGTAAAGTGGGCTGGCATTTATTTTGGGCAAAAACAAGTGATTGAAAGCTATTTAAAACTAATTTAACTTAAGATAATGCTGGATCTTATGCTCCTGGTAAAGGTTCAGCACATAGAGGCATGTCACTTCCATAGACTTGTATGTAGAGTTACACAGAGACAAGTTCTAGACCTGCTGGCAGCACAAACACTGCAGATACTTCAGCAGGGAGGAAAATGCCAAAAAAGGGAAGGTGAAGGAAGATGTCCCTGAGCACAGGCAAAGACTGAGCCTGTAGTGAGTGATAAGCAGAGTCTCAATACTGAGTGACCTTTACTGTGGACTTCCACATGTAAGTAGTTGTAGCAGTGAAAATTATGCTTTCCTGAGCATTTAGATGATACAGGAGACTAAGTCCATTCAATTTTGCAAAAGGACATAGAATCTCTGTATCCCATTTGGAATCCGAGTGTGTCTTCTAAGCTTGTGTGTTTCTGAAAACCTGTGAAGAGTGATCAGTCCTCCAAACTTTACCATAAAACTACTTCATGGATTTTATACTATGCTGTTGGACATTGTATTGACTTGTTCTGCACACACCAGATTTTTCAGCAACAGATGAGAAAAAAATTACTAAGTAGGTCTCCGTTTGGATTTCCCAAATACAGAAATTCTAAAATTTTACATAAATATATAGCTAAATTTTAGGCTGTATATGTTTTTGGACAGTTGTATTTTAAAATATATTTGAAATGCATTTGTATATTTTAACATGTCTTGCATATTCAAATGCTTTCACCCTCCAACTCAAATGTTTAGAGTATTTCACCATTTTGGGGTGGTGTGTGTGGCTGGGGAAGCACAGTTTGGTACTGACTTCAGGTATCTTCAGATGCTGGCAAAACTCCCTGCTGTAGAGGCTTGCAGACCCCTGAAACTGCTTTGTCATGTTTTTATGGGTAACAGTGAAGCAGTAACTATTTTAAAAGTGGCAATGGTTCTGTGTGAGTCACTTGTTGCAACTCCTGTTTCTGGGACAGCTCAGCGCAGAACTGAGTTTTGGTACCTCCAAGGCAGGTGCAGCTGGAGGTGTGAAGAAGCTCTTTGGCAAGGCTGCAGAGCAGCCACTGAGCTGCCACTGACAACTGATTGCAAGTGTCTGGTTGCAAGTGCTCTTGGTTTCTGCCTTGCCAAAAAAAAAACCCAAAAAAAAAAACCAAAAAAAAACAAAACACCACCCAGAAAACCAGAGGAGCCCAAATTCAGGCAAACTTGAGCACTCAGACATTTTACTGCCATGAGGAGACTCTTACATCAGTCCTTCTTGGCTGTGTCTTCTTCCCTACACAGCATTGCCTGGGTCACTTTCCAGTGCCCTTACGGAGTAGGACATCCAGGAATCACACTAGATCAAAGAGGTGAGGGTCCCAGGCCCGTGGGACGAAGAGGCATGTGTGCCTGTAGAGTTGAAGGTACCCCTACTTCACACTGCTCCCAGCTTCTGCACCAGACAGGGCTCCTCATCCCTTCTTCTTCCTGTCAGGAAGAGTCCTGACCCTTCTTTCCTCCTTCTTCATTCTGTCTTCCACCACTGGGTTCCAACCCAGGCTTTTCCCTGTGTGGGAGTGGGGCAGGATGGAGCTACCTGTGCTCAGCTCCTGCACACATGGCAATGCCAGGGGTCCAGCAGAGTAAAAGCACATTAAGGAGCCTGTGCTGGAGGAGATGGGGCTGCCCACATGGGACAGTGAGTGTTACCCTGGTCTCTGTCCTTCCTCCTGCCTTGCCAGGTGCCTGCAGACCTCCACAATGATTTGATGGTCCAGGGCAGATCAGAGCATGGTACCAGAGGACCCAGAAGGGACACAAAGCATTCACCCCACCACTGATTAGCAGACTGTCTGTGCTCTCACCTCTCCTGGGAGCACTCAGTTAAGGAACCAATGGTATCAGAGTGACCATTTTGTTGGCCATTTTCTGTAAGTTCTGTACAAAAGAGCCTTCAGTCAGTATCCTTTCACTGCAGGCATTGCCTGTTTTACCTGCTCTGGGGCTGGCAGGTGACAATGGCTAAAGACTGTGCAGACTTTTGGGACTAAAACCATTTCCAGGAGCTGATGTGCTGTGCGGTAGAAGAACAAAGCAATTGCTTCTGGCTTTATGGGCAAGAGGGTGTTGGGATGGCCTCAGGCTGTGGCTGTGTGCTAACCTGGCTGTGCCTTCCTCCCACAGGGAATGATCTCTTCCTGGTGGCAGTCCATGAGCTGGGGCATGCGCTGGGTCTGGAACACTCCAATGATCCCAGTGCTATCATGGCTCCTTTCTACCAGTACATGGAAACACACAACTTCAAACTGCCCCAGGATGACCTCCAAGGAATTCAGAAAATCTATGGTGAGCAACCCTACCTACTTCTTTCCTTACATCAAGTTTGAGCCTAGGGAGTATTTTACAATTAACCCCTGCATGCCTGCAGATGGTGGGCTGTATTTCCTGCCAGAGCTGAGTGAGGAACTGTTTAAAGCCCTTGATCCAGGACTAAGTACCAGATGACTGCACAAGTCAGGATAACCAAACCTCTGTGATCTCACTGCTGCTCCATCCCTCACTGTGTCCCCAAATCAAGAAGTACTGCAAAGGGGAAAACAGGCTTTGCTGTACCCAAGGTATGTCCATTAGGAACAACCACGGCAAATAAAGGAAAAGAATCCAAAGAGCCTGAAACATTAAGGAAAGGTAAAAAGTATTTATGCACTCATTTTTTTTTTCTCATTATATATAAGATAAGCAAAAGAAAGTTTGGATCTGCTTAGGGAACACTTTGCTTCTTTTAATCTCCAGCTGAATATGTTTTACAGTGTGTGCCACAAAGATACTGGGCAAATAGGAAAAACGGGCAGAGAGATTATGGGAGAAAACCAAGGGGCTGCAGATGTTGTGTCCTGTGATGGGATCATGGATACCAAGGTGTGAGGACAGGAACTTGCAGAATTGTGGGCTGAAGGAGACCCCAAGAGCAAAGAGAAATCCAGGTTTTAGGAGCTCAAGAGGAGACTGAGACTAAGGGCCACAGTCTGTGGCAACCTGTGATAAATAGGTTTCATCAAACATCCCTGATGTCATTTTTTATGAAAAGTACAAGTTTGACAGAGAGGTTACTGAATAAATGCAGCACAGAGCAGTTGTACTATATAACTGTGCAGCTGGAGTCAAATACTAGCTCCCAGAAGCAGTAGAGCAGCTACAGTATGAATTAAAGGTGAAAAAAATATTTGTTAGGCTGTTATCAATGGGAAAGCTGGTGTTTCTCAGGGCTTGCTGCAGGGTTTGGTGGCAGGCTGACACTAGTCCATTTTTGCATCAGTGATCTGCCAGTGAATTTGAAATTGCTCCTAATAAAATATGTGCCAAGACCTCTAAGATTTTAAAGCAGTGTAGCAGGGCTTTAGAGGTCTAAACTATACCTAAACTGTTTGAGTCAGATTTGGTGTTTGTTTTCTGTGACTGGATTGAGATTGATTTGTTTAAGTGCAGATGCCCGGAAAAGTCTCTTTCTGGGCTAATTTCTCTGACTTGTGAGGGCAGTGGGAAAAAACAGGCATTTGTACAGTGCAATCCAGCCTCAGTGTGAGGCAGATATCCAAGTAATGTCCAACATATAAAATAAGATGGCTTAAAGTTCATGCAGGGGAGCTATCTTGTCTCCTTGGTGCATCTTCTTATTGATCATTACCAGGGTGAAGTTGCCTGTTAATTGTCCTATAGTATTGTTTAATTATGAACACTTTATGATAGTGCTTGTTCTGGTGCTCAGGGTGGCAGATACTCAGGAGGGTTTTGAAATAAAGTGCTGGGGTAGTCAGGGTCAAATTTTCATTAAGTAATAGATCTAAGTGTTAATTTTTGAAAGCTGCCAAAATGCCATAATGCTGTATCTATTTTGAAATGTTGGTTTAGTTCCTGTGAACTTTGATTAACCAGAAAGGGAAAAAAAACCCATTCTTTATTGCAGACAGTGGAAGTACAATCAAGAAAAAAAGGACTGGTTTCTTTGTTTTCAGACATGTTTTTGGAAAGGGAGCAGATAAGGAACTGACAGCCTTCCTGCTTCACTTTTGGGATTCAAGCCAAGGTCAGCAGGGGCTGAGCTGGGACCAGCACTCACCAAAATGGGGCTCTGAGGCCTTTGAGCTGGAGTGGGCTGGGGATGGTGTTAGGGATTGTAGAGAAAACTCATCCTGTGGGGAGAAGAAGCAGCAGCTTCTGCAGCAGGAGCTTTTTTTCCCCAGGTAAAGATTTCGGCCCTTGGTACAGAGTTACAGTCCAAAAAAACAAGGTTGAATTTAAAATTAGGTTTTATACTTAGGGTTCACAAAGAAACTATGGAAAATGCAGGTTATGTTTCTCCCTGAAACTAATGGTGAAATAACAGAACCCTTCATCTGATCTTAAAACTGAGAAGGGCCTGCTGAAATATCCTTCTTGTAGCTTTGGCAGGAACATTTAACTAATGTATTTTATTTCCACAGTGCCACTCTGCTTTGTTGTGCCTTGGGAATGCCAAAAGCCCAGCTACCAGAGAACCCCAAAACCCAAAATCTCTTGTTTTCTTGCTGCTTTGACATTCTCCACAGTGCAGCAGGATGTGCTCAATATGTATTATTTAGTAACCTACTCTGCAAAGTCAGACACAGAGCCACTCTCTTGCCTATAGTGTGCTTTTAAAAAGATAGTTATAATCAAAACTTCAAATTTTTTATTCCACTGAAGTTGCTAGAACAAGGAACAGAGGCTCTACTAAAGATGAAGCCCATTTTGTCTCCTTTTGAGAATTGTGCATTTCAAATGTGGTTTATATTGTATTTGTGTTTATCCATTAGAAAAGGAAAGACGTCCAGATCTGTAATATTGTCATATTGGTTGAATTTTAAATTTATTTTCTGCTGAATTTATTTCAAAACTCACACAAAGAGACAGTAGGTGATGTGAACTCTTGTTTGTGCTTCATGCTGATTAGTATAAGGTCAATGTTTAAAATGCTACTTCCATTTTGAGCAACTGAGGGCAAGGCCAGCAGCTCCATGTGTGACAGAGCTGTAACACAAGTCAGCAATATTCCCATCTATGAGAGCTGCTTCCTGTAGCATATTCCTTGACAAAACAAGGAAATAGCATGGCTCTACTTTATGAGTGCTTTTCACAAGGATATCTCCCTCTGTACTTATGTGCCTGTGTCACAAGTGATATGTCCAGGAATGAATTAAACTGGAAGTGATACCAATTTGCAGATCCCCTTGATATCCTGTTGAATTGCCTCTTAACCTTGCTAGTGTTGAAGCCAGGGCTGCAGGGAGCTGTACTGCAGGTAGAGAGAGGAGAGGTGCTCAGCTGTGGCTGTGTCACAGAGCCTGAACTAGTCACTCTGCAGCACTGGTCACCCTGTCCTGACAGGAGGGTGCACACAGGTGGGGCTCACAATTCTCTCAAGTAAAACGTGGCAGGAGAAAAGGAAACAGCCTCAAGTTGTGTCAGGAGAGTTTTAGGCTGGGTATTAAGGTCAGGCATTGGAACAGCTGCCCAGGGCAGTGGTGGAGCCACCGTCCCTGGTGGTATGCAAAAAAATGTGTGGATTTGGCACTTGGTGACATGGTTTAGTGCTGGGTTAAGGGTTGGCAGTGCTGGGTTAAGGGTTGGACTTGATCATATCAGAGGGCTTTTCCAATCTGAATGGTTCTGTGATTCCATGATTCTTCACATCTTGCTCTCTGTACTGGTTTGCAGTGGGCGATGAAGCAGCCTCTCATGGGGAGTGACTCTTGTGACACTGTCTGCAGAGCAGAGGCCCTGACATGATGTACAGGGAAAACTCATGTCCTCAGGGCTGGTTAACCAGGCCATTATCTTCAAGGGCCTTTCAAAGCCTAAGGTCACAAAGGAGAGATCTCCTAATCATTCAAAGGTAGACTAGGTCGTTAACCCTGGAGAAAACCTCAAAGATCTGGGTCATCCCAAATCTCATTGAGGAAGTCTCAGCCTCACACATCTTCAGTGCAGTTCAAGAAAAGAGGTCCCAGTCAGTGCACATGGTGCACCCCTGAGGGCTGAGGTCCAGACTGGGCATGAAACCACTCCAGCCCCTGGCTGAGGAACTGGACAACACCAGCTCTGACATCTAAGAACAGGGGATCAGCAGGGCACAGTGGCCATGAGCAACCAGGACCTTCTGCCAGCCTCACCCCTTCAGTGCAGCATGCACAGGTTCCATAACCTCTCTCCCCTTTTCCCAGTGGCAGCCATAGAGATTCTTGTAACCTACAGAGCCTTCTGACCATCCCAGATCCTTGTAAACTACACCTCTGTGTGAGATGGCTTGTGAGGAAACAGCAGAAAGACCTGGTGGAGGATTTCCATGTGGTGACACTGCATTGTGAGTGGGACCATCAGAGCAAGCTTTGCTGTTATGTGGGACCTGCAAATGTTCTCTGAAAATGTCCTCTTGGACATGGGGAGGAAATAGAGTAACATCCAAGACCTCATCTGTAGAAGCTGCAAGATTTGGGACTTGTGGATCCATGCCCCATGGTACTGTGCTTGTAGTAGGAGAGGGGGAGGAAAATGCTTGGCAATCAGGGATCTGGAGGGATGTGCCCTGCTGCCACATCTCTGGCATGTTGCAGAGATACCAGACACCCTCTCTGTGTTGCATCACTTCATTTGCACCTTTCCTTCTGTCCACAGACTCTGTTGGACCCAGCAGGAAACACCAGCCTCCACCTCTGGGGCATCCACAGAGCCTCACCTGCCATATGCCAGGTCTTCATTCCCACTCCTCTGAGACAAAGGGAGTAACTGCCTGGTTCCCAGTGCTGTCCTTGACTCCACCTCACACCTGAAGGATTCTGCCAAAGGGGGGGCTGAGGGGGAGCCCATCTCTCTTGGGAGGTTTCTCAGCTGATGGAAAAACACTGGTGTGTGTTATGGCTGGGTGGGAAATACTTTTCTCATCCTACAGATCCTTCTGAGTGTATAAAAATGTTCTGTTTTGCTGTGGAACAGATGTCAGGCTTCTGAAAGTTTTTCCAGAAGGAAACTGGAGCATCTTGCAGAGCCCTAACCTCTCATCATTTGCCTGCCTAAGCCTGGAAATTTTCGACCCAGTTTTCTGGCACCCAAAGCTGAGAATCCAAGTGCAAGGTGAATCACCTCGTTCCAGAGCCCAGGAGAGCATCCCTTTGGCTTAGAGCAAGGATGTCTGCTGTGGACACTTGTCTCCCAGGTGAATTCTCTGTCACCTGGGTAGCAGCTGTCATTCAGAGGAAAATGTCTGTGTGAGAAGGGCTTGAGAAACCCTTCCTGCCACCCAGTGATGATCACAGGGGCCTTGACTGTGCACCCATTGTTCTGTGGGTGCTGGGGCTTGTTCTGCACTGTGACAAGGAGCCAGGCTAACTGGGACACCTTAACTTCCTTCAGCCCTGAAGGCTGCACCCAGAAGTGCAAAGTGCTCTGTGAGTGAGTTTGTCAAGTGAGGGAGGGAAAGGAGTCCTTCCTGCACTTGGAGTTTTGTGGACAATCTCTGGCCCCTGAGGTAGCTTGTTGGCAGCTACATCATGTAGTGTGAACAGGGGCCTTTCTGCATTGCCCTGGAGCCTGCAGAGCAGCCAGCAGAGCAGCCAGGTGGGTTTCTCTTGCTCTCCCTGGCTCCCATGGATCATAGGCTTTGATTGGAAGAAGGCTCAGGATCCTTGCCTGTGTACCTGGACAGCTGGTTCAGAAACATGCTGGCAGCTCAGCTTTTTCAACCCAAAACCCTCCTGTGAGTTATTCAAACCATAACTGTAGTCTGGAGGATAGTTTTGTTCTCAGAGTGAATATTAAGAAGATAAGGACAGGCCTTTGTTTGCAAGTGGATGGTTCTCTCCCCTGAGCTGACCCAAAGCCTCATCTGTGCTGGCAGGCTCGGTGAGCCGCTGGCTGGGACAGGCTGAGCCTCCAGGCAGGTGCTGTGCAGTTGAGGAACACTCTGTCAATAGCCAGGAGGACAGTACAATTACTATTTTTGTCCTCAACTATCGACACAGTGGCTCCTAAATGCCTCCTCTCTCTGTGTTATCTTCACAGGTCACCTTGGTATTCAGATGGTCTGCGACAGAGGAAGCATGAAGGGAGGAGGCTAAGTGCCAGTGGTGGAAGTCACACTCTAAAGGTGATCTGCTGTGACCCAAAAGCTTTCTGACATTCTTTGCCTTGCTTCTGGTAGAGAGGAAGAAACTATTCTTCTCCACACAGTGTCTGTACAGTCCCAGCAAGTTGCTTCCCTCCAGAATGTAGTTTCCAGCTCCAGGAGATTTCTTAACCTTCTTCCTGTGTGGAAGTGTCTGCAGGATCAGTCCCATAGGTGGACTTGGCTCTGGTGCTGGGATCACACATGATAACTAGGTGACTGGGTTGCAGACCTATGCAATAACCTATCTCACTTAGATTTTTCTAATTGGATATTTTTCCTCTGTCTTATGCTCTGAAGTTGCTTGGAAGTGTAGTGGCAGAGGATGTGGTTTGTGTGCGCTGCTGCCTGGTCACACTGGTAGATGGGATCAATCTCTGTATTAAATACCACAGTGCCAGCATGTCTTAAGTCAGTCTTTGTTCACACACCTTTGCTGCTGGTAAACCTCTTCCATCCTGCCTGGAGCTGTTTTGGAGGCAGGTTACTGTGATGGGAGTGTGGAAATAGGAATGACTGGTCAGCTTTCATAATGCATGGGGTCTGCTCATTCTGCTTTTGTGCCAGGTTGGGCTCTGCAGTGCCTTAGGTCTTATGTGGGAGCATCTTTCTCCACCAAGGGACAAGGCTGTGCTTCTGCTTCCCATCCCCATAACTGTACACCAAATTCTGCCTGAGTGGCACTTGGACCTGAGGATTTCCATGTTTTCAGTGTGCTCTTCTGCTCTTTGTATGTGCACAGCTATAGGATTGCCTCCCACCTTAAGCCACACTCAGGGACTAAGCAGAGGCAGTAACTAAAAATGAAAAGGCAATCTGTGTAAGTATGGGAAGAGACAAACCTTCAATCAGAATAAATTAGAAAGCCTGGGTTATAAAAAACAAAAAATTGAGTGAACAATAGCAAGGAAACATCCATGGCTAGCAGGGAAGGACACTAAGAGGAACATTTGAAGTGAAATGACAAAGTCTGCATCCAAGCAGCTTGCAGACCACCTGCAGCATGTGTGGGAATCTGGTTTGGCCATCACCAGCTCTGTTTTGGCCATGGCCAGCAGTGAGTATGTAGAGGGCCAGCCTCCCTTGTTGGGCCTGACTTGAGCTCTCTCTTCACTGATCTAGCAGATGTTTTCCCTAAAGCAAATTCCTGGTTCATCTGAATCCTTGCTGCTTGGCAGCATCTTGACCATGGTGTGTACAACTTCTTCTGCCATGCCAGTTCCATGTGGGCTGCTTCAGGGGCATTTTAGCCATGTAAAACCTTAACGTTGGTGCCCTGGGTTGCAGGTGCTGTTTGAGCTTTCCTCTTCTCCACAGATGATTGTGACAGGCCATGGGCACTGAAGGTGAACAGGGGAGCTGTACAGGACTGCCTGTACAGGGCAGGGCAGGCTGTGACTGGGTACACGAGTGACCCTCACTTGTGCAAAGACAGTGAATTGGAGATGTTAAATTTCCATCCTATAAGCATAACACTACAGTCCCTATTCTGCACCTTATGGTCACATTTTCTGTGTGTCAGATTCTCTGTGTCCAATGGGTCGTTGTCAGACACATTAATCTTTTTTTTTTACTTAGGTGCTACTCCTGTCTTGCCCTTTTTTTCTGTTAAAAGAGAGGGAGAAGGAATTAATGTCATGTCCTCATCTTACTGCTCATGGTCATCTCTGGTTTGGTCAGTGCATGGCAGCATTTGCCCCTAGCCAAGCAGGGGGAAACAGCAAACTACACCTCCCTTGAGTTTCTGCAACAATGGGCTACAGCTGACCCTTGTGCCAGGCTGTTGGCAGGGGAATCTTGTCAGGCAGGACAGGCATTAGAGGTTTTCCAGTTTTATTTACCACTCACATCCACTCAAAGCCATGAGGAAAGCAGCACAGGAGGGAAGGGGTCATGCTGCTGTTTAGAGTGTTTGCAGTGCTCAGTAAATCGCTGATTATTTTCCCCTTGCTTAGGTCCCAGTCAAGATTTCTCTTTCCTAATGCAAGTATTTCCATCTTCACTGAGCATGTGAATTGTTGGTTTTCAGACTTTGTTTACTTGGGTTCTGTCACTGCCACCAAGTGCCATTTTTGACAGCCAAAACTGGTTGAGAATTTCCTGCTCCTGCAGGAGCTGAGCACTGCTGCCTTCTCCCAGAGAACAAACGAGAACCCTTGTGCAGGGTCTGTTTGGGGCCTCTTTCTCCACTGCCAGCCCTTCCTGTGCATGTCCTACTGTACCGAGCCCTGCCTCCAGGAGCTTTCCAGCCTGTGCCAGACATCCAGCCCACCTGCTGCCCTTGGAGAGGTGCCTTTGCTTCACTCCACAGAAAGGTCCTGTGGGCGTGAGCAGTGTCAGTGGCTGCCAGCAGGAACAGCAGCAGCACGTGTGGAGATCCAGCCGCACATAGGGATGGTGTGAAATAAATAAGATCCTGAGGACTGAGACACACGTAGATATTCTGAGGAAGGAGGTGGTTTTGTGGGTCTGCTCTTGCTGTGCCCTGTGGTGCCTGCTTGCAGCTACAGCCTCCTGGATGCACTCCAAAAATGCATCATCAAGTTTAACTTGGTCCAAAAAGGATGTATTTAATGAACTTGAGTGTGACTAAAAGCAGAGGACTGCAGAGGACCAGGCATGTCTCCAAAAGGATCTCCTGAGCTGCCCTGCAACAGTTCTGTGGATGTGCCCACCCTGCCTGGTCCAGCCCTGCTGCTCCTGTCACAGGCACTGTCTGGAGACCTCAGCTGCATCCCATTTGGGGAAAATCCACAGGTCTCTAGCAATGGCATTATCAGAGTTTGGAAATTTTATGGTCAGCTAAAATACTGGGCACTGTCCCAATAAGGAATACACAATATCAGTATACGATTTGTATCCATTTCATGTAGACAGCTTTCCAAGGCTAATCACCATCAGTGAATCCTCATAAAGTATTTCTGTAAGCAATATTTGATGTCTTTCATTAAAGCCCTGAAATAAAGTAAATAAAAATAGTTGCTTATAACTGCACATGGCCCAAGGTATCACATTATGAGGACAAGTTGCCCTGAAGAAATAGTTATCCATTTGAAAAGCTTTTGGAAAGAGGTGTAAGTCTCAAGATCTGAAAACCAAAAGCAATTACAACAACAGACCAAAGGAACTGCTCTATTTAGTTCATTAAGGAGAATTTTAAAAGCATTCCAATCAAGATCTGTAAATTGTTAAATGTTAAGACACTAGACTTAAGAAAGAAAACACAAAATTTAAAGCTACACAAACTCAGGCAATGGGTAAAGCAGATTTCAGCTGTGGCAGGGTTTAATCATTAAAACAGTTTACTTGCATTATAGAGGATTTTCTATGCTTGAAATCTGTATTTGCCCTGGAAACACTGTGCTCATGACAGGACTTGCTGGTGGAAGTTTCTGGCCTGGTACTGCAGGAAGTTGGACTTTACCATCCAAGTGGTACTTTCTGAACGTCATATCCATGAAACCTGCACATGAGATTCTTACTGTTGCATCTTTATTAACAATTATTGAGGTGGCTTTCTCTGATGGCTTCTTTGTCATTAGCTGTGAGGATATTCCTAATCTGGTCACCCTTCCAGGACATGTTAAGCACTCATACATTTTAGGAACCCTTTGAAAATGGAACATTTAAGACTTAAACTGCCATGGAGACTCAGGCACCAAACCATTATTTCAGATTGCACAGTTCAGAATGTTTATCTGCCAAAGCCCTCTTCTAACCCCACAGATGTGGGGCCTCCATGGGTTCCTCAATCCTTCCTCATAAATCCCTTCCCTGGCTATGGGCAGGTGCCCAGATCGGGGTGACTCTTCCAGGCTGTGAGGATGAGCCTCGTCCAGGGCCAGTGTTCACCTCCAGCTGGGGTGCAGCTCCTTGGCCCCAAACTGTGACACTGAAATAGCACCCATGACAACAGCCCCCATTCTGGCCGCAGGTGGGGGTTTATCCTACAGGCTCAGAATGAAACTGAAACCAAGATCCCTGCAAATAAACCATCTTCACATCTCAAGCCCACCAAAATCCTTTGCTCTAGTGACCTTCTGTTTATTGCCATTAAGTTGTGGCCTACTCTGAGAAGCAACAAGAAATATGACTCTCTGAGTGAGATTTGGTCCAGATTTACGATTAACAGTTAATGAAAACATCCTATGGCAAGAGGCAGTTCAAGACCTCTGCTCCAGTCTAACTCACTTTTATTTTTATTTTTCTGTACATTCCTGTGGCTTGTCAGATCCCAGAGCTGAGTTGGGTAGGATGGAAAGGGAGAGCTGTGCTGGGAGGGCATCACTTGAGTGGGATAAGGTCCCTTGTCACAGCTGTTTGCCAGGGAAAGCACAGATTGGTCACTGATGTGTAATAAAGTACTCCCTGCTCTTGCCCTTACAGTGTAGCATTGGTTTTCACACCCTAACTTTTTTTTCTGGTTTTGCTTTGATTTTCAGGGTTTTTTTGTTTCCTTTTTTAATGGTCTACTAAACATTTCTATTCAAGGATTATCCTCTTTCATTTCAGTTTGGAACGTGACTGCCGTGGCTCCTCCTTTCTTTTAGCTCCAGCCTCCTTGGGAAAACATACAAAAACATTTTGGCACTTCTTCAGTTCTTATCACTTACCTGTTTTGGGATAGTTTTCACGTGTGGATGCATCTTGTTGTGCTCCCCATTTCTAGGGAATGAGCTCTGCATCAGGAGTAGATAAATCCCTGGCAGAGCTGTCCATCCAGCCTGGAGCCTTTTAAAGCTTACAGAAAAAACAAGCTTGTCCATTTTGCTAAATATATTCCTTTTCACTTCTAGGTCCTCCTATAGAGCCCCTGGAGCCAACCAGGCCTTTACCAACTCTTCCTGTTCGCAGAATTCACTCCACTTCAGAAAGAAAACACGAGAGACAGCCACGACCTCCCAGTCCTCCTCTGGGTGATAGGCCAGCTCTCCCTGGCTCCAAACCGAACATCTGTGATGGCAACTTTAACACTGTGGCTCTCTTTAGAGGAGAAATGTTTGTTTTCAAGGTACTAAGAATTCCCACTTACCCATGAGTCTTCCTTTCATTTTATTGCTGGAAAAGGTCAATAGAAGTATTTGGTAGTGAGATTCAAAATGTCTGTGAAAAGAGCTCTGTTCCTCTGAGGGTGATGACTGAGCAATATTGGAAGGCAGTGTGAACAGATTGGCTCTGTAATATTTGGAAAAGGTGCCTGATGGGATTTACAAAATGCCCAGGCATCCTGTGCTCCAAATGTGAACTGGGTGCATTGGCAGAGAATTCAGATGCCACAAAGCCTGAGAGGAACCACCTGTAAAGCCAGGAAGCAATACCAGTACCATGGGTAACCATAGAATCCTAGAGTGGGTTGGGTTGGGTTGGGAGGGACCTTAAAGACCACCTTGTTCTACCCCCTGCCACGGACAGGGACACCTTCCACTAGACTAAGCCCCATCCAAGCTGGTCTGAAACACTTTCAGGGATGGGGCAGCCACAGCTTCTCTGGGAGCAAGCCTCATTGTCTCAGAGGTGACATGCATTGAACTGGGGCTTCGGGAGCACTCAGCCCCTGGTGAGTTTGAGTCAACCTTTCTTGTAAACTACAGCCCTTTGCTCAATAATCCATTAGGCCACCTTGAATATGGACATTCATGATCCCATTCCCAAAATACCAGTAAATTTCACTCTGCCCAATGAGTGTGAAGTGTGGAAAGGGACATATTGTAAGTTATTAAATGGAAAAACCAAATCATTTGCAGAAGATTCCTGAAATGAAACAAGTTGAAGGTTGGGAGAAGTCTCAAAGGTCCTGTCCTGCTCATGCTCACCCCTGAGCATCCACTGCAGACTTAACTATTGATTGAATATCTAAAGGGATATTTCATAAAACTCCTTTGTGCCTTAAACCTTGTCACCAGGTGATGTCCAGGCTGTCTGGCTCTCCTGGGCTCCGAGAGCTGAGCTTCAACTGAACCAGGCCAAATGTGACAACTCAGTGACAAGACATGGAGGGGTCACAATGCCTACAGCTGTGGACTTGCTTCCCCCTCGCTCCATTTCCCTCTCCTTCTTTTCACCCTTTCTCACAGCACCATCAATCAACATCTCCCCCTTTGGGCTGCCATCTTCCCCCCACAGCACTTCCTGCACTGGAGACAGTGTTGGGCTGGGTTGGAGCTGTCACCTGAAGCAGGACTTGTCTCTGTAATGGTTGCGGGGCCTAGGCAAGGATTAGCAGTGCTGGATGCTGGACCCAGCTAGGTCTGACTGCAAGACCAAAGTCCTCAGTCTCAAGAGGCTTCTGGTTTCCTCAGGATCGCTGGTTCTGGCGTCTGCGCAACAACCGGGTGCAGGAGGGGTATCCCATGCAGATTGAGCAGTTCTGGAAGGGCCTCCCTGCAAAGATCGACGCAGCCTATGAGCGCTCTGATGGCAAATTCGTTTTCTTCAAAGGTACAGTACAGTTCAGTATGAGCCAACCACTCCTGCCTCACCTCAGGCTGCTTTTATGGCACGAAAATGGTGAAAAGAGGTATGCTGCACCCTTGCCCTTTTCCAAGGGGGCACTTCAAGCAGCCACTGATCCTTAAAATACAGTTCTGTGTGGGCTGGCCTTGCCAGGACACTTTCTATATAGAGTTAATATAAATTACGGGAAGTCAGCTTTCATTTGATAACAAGAAACAGCTCCTATTTTCCAGGGAGTGTCAGTCCTCTGTTTATTTTCTTGAATAACTTTTGCCAGGTCACTGGGGCCTCTACAGGTGCAGGGCACTCACTAACCTCATTTCTGGACAATTGTCTCCTAAAGAGACAAAATGATCAACCTTGTGCTGAGGCCCACTCTAGTTCCCTGCATGGTGACAGGGCCTGAACAGGATCTTGTAACTTGAAAGCAAGCTGTGAGCAGGGAAGGGTGGCTGGAAAGCATGGCCAGTACAAAAACACAGTACCTGGGCTTCTGGATTTGTCTGCAGCTTCAGTACCTCAGCCTTCTAAACTGTACTAAAACTTGAGAGGCTCAGGGAAAGGCAACAGAAATGTCTGAAAAGCTTGGGCTGATCACCTCAGCCTGAGCAAAGGAGGATGGACAGGGGATGAGACAAGTCTTTGAAGTCATGACTGGCATGAGAAGGTAAATGGGAAAGGGCTGTTCAGCAGCTCTCCCAAAACAAGAGCTGAGAAGCAGCAGATGAAATAAGATTTCAGATTCAAAATGAGCAGCTTTTTCACAGATTACAATTAAGCCTGGAAGCCCTCAACATGCTGTAGTTCACTGCAGTTGGTTTAGGTTCATATCGATCCATCTCCTAACAGGCCAATCTGTTTGCTTGTGTCTCCACTCACATCTAGGAGATAAGTACTGGGTTTTTAAGGAAGTGACAGCAGAGCCAGGCTACCCTCACAGCCTGGTGGAGCTGGGGAGCTGCCTGCCCCGGGAGGGCATCGACACGGCGCTGCGCTGGGAGCCTGTGGGCAAAACTTACTTCTTCAAAGGGGACAGGTACTGGAGGTACAACGAGGACAAGAGAGCAACGGACCCAGGATACCCAAAACCCATCACGGTGTGGAGAGGAATCCCTCAGGCTCCTCAGGGGGCTTTCATCAGCAAGGAAGGCTGTATGTGTCTGCAGTCATTACACCTGTTAGATCGGGAAGAGCGGGACTGTGCTGGGAGCTGGGTGCTTGGATGTGGAGTGTTTTTAAGTATTTCCTGATCCAGGAATCAAGTCTCAGAAGCGCTGAGGTCACCTGGGCTTTGTGAGCAGCAACAGTCTGAGATCCTTCCTGACCCTCATCCCAACCCACCCACCTCCTCAGCTGCTAAACCACATTGTGACAATCCAGCTCTGTGGGAATGGGACCTTTTCTGCTGCAATGGACCCTGCCCAACTTTTCCTAGGCCCTGGACATGGGGATGCTGGAACATAGATTCCCTCCCAATTTAATTGTAGTGAGCTCTGGCTTGCTGCTAAAGGTTCCAACCTGTCTGATGTTAGCAGTTAGTCTTGAAGTTAAGCTCTAAGTAGGGGCTTGGAGCTGTGGTTGAGAGGAGGGCTGTAGGACTGGGCCAGGCTGGAGGATGGCGGTGAGAGCCAGTCAAGCTGGGGAACAGTGCAGGAGACCAGCACTTTCACCACAGGTCCCTTCTCCTGTCCTCTTTCTTTTTTCTAGTAACTTGAGAGTCATTAGAAAATGGATCATCTGGGGAGAGGGAAATGCTTCAAACATGCAGTGTAAAGCATCACCCTTTTATTAGCAGGACAACACTGCTCCTTAACAAAGGCCACATCTTTAGGATTCTGTGGCAAAAGGACTCATCTTACTCAGCATGTGCTCCCTCAGGCTGAATGAACAGAAATCTGGTGTTCTTCCAAACACTGTCACACCCAGGCACACACTGGCACCCTGCAGATTATGTTAAATCACTTGGTAATTATGAGCACATATTTACAGATGCTTTAGTAAAAAAAAAAACTCACTGCAGAATCCTTCCTTTAAAGTTAGTAGGTTTTTTTTTTTTTTTAATTCCCAGCTTGTCTTGGCCAAGGAGAATGGTGTTCCATGGGCAGTGTTGAACACACTAGCAAGGGTTACGGCTTCCCCGCTAAATCCCAGCTCCAAAGCCAGCTTCATTTTCCAATGGCTTGGGAATGCTCCTGATAAATGTGTTTTTTATTGACTTGGGTAGTGGCCATCTTCATGTTGTCCAGGCTCCCTTAATGTCCTCCCACAGGCACAGCTCATTAACCGGAAATAGTGAGAAATATTCTCTGTTTTGTCTCCTAGTTTACACCTACTTTTACAAAGGGAAGGAGTACTGGAAGTTCGATAACCAGAGGCTGAGTGTGGAGCCAGGCTACCCCAGGTCGATCCTCAAGGACTGGATGGGCTGTAACCAGAAGGATGTTGAGCGGAGCAAGGACCGGCGCCTCCCGCACGATGACGTGGACATCATGGTGACAATAAACGACATGCCCAGCACTGTCAATGCCATCGCAGTGGTGATTCCCTGCATCCTCTCTCTGTGTATCCTTGTCCTGGTATACACAATCTTCCAGTTTAAAAACAAAGAGGTGCAGCAAAATGTTGTGTACTACAAAAGACCTGTCCAGGAATGGGTATGACACAGCCTGCTGCACATTTCAACTCATGGAGCTGATGAGGACTATGGACACACACAAAAAAGAGGAAAAAATGCATTGAAAAGCCTACCAAACAAAACTACTTCAGTGACCTACAAGTTTTGGACACCCTGGGATGGAAATAAGCAGGAAAACTGGAAAAAATACAGGCAGGCAGCCTTGCAGTATGGACCTCTTTCCTTTGTACTGCTTTGGTCACCTGCCAGTCGTGGTGCCATCCACCGGCTCACTCTGCCAGCACCAGAGTCTTCGAGACAGGTTTCAACTGATCTGGGAAACTTCCTTCAGTTCCCTGCACCAGTGCTCCCTGTTAAACCCAGCATTCTCCAGTGTAGCTAAACCACCTCTGAACAGAACCATTTTTTTAATAGCTGTCTCATAAATGAATTAAGATCATGAAATCTATGAACGAGAACAATTTCAGTGTCATAAGCAGAAGACATTCTGATGCTGAATCATTCTAAAAAATCTTCTTAGTTTATTAAAAAATCCAGGGATCTACCTGGATACAATTTTCCAATACCTGCTGGTCAGATGTTTTGTACATTCATAACTAACCAATGCTGCCACTCAGCACAGTGCACGGGGAACCACTGAGCACTCAAAGAGGTACCGGAGTGTGGAGCAGAAGCTCAAGAAGCACCAAACTAGACACCTGGCAAGCCCTAGACTGGGACAATCTGAAGACAAAGTAATCAGGTCTAAAAAAAAAAAAACAAACCAAAATCATGGTTTTTGTTTTGGGAGCCAATCATGAAAGAAATATTTAAATGTCATTTAAGTTGATTTAAGCTCCCACCAGCAAGAACCCAGGAACCAATGGTTACTGAAATACTGGGAATGTGTATAGACAGACTGCACTCTGCCCGTTAAGACGCTGGGAAAAGATGAGTAGTTGTTCTGTGGCATGTGTAACTAGATTGTGGAATTTGTATGTTGGGTTTCAGGAGAATGGAAATGTTTGTTTGGAGTGAGGTCGTCATTATATTTTGCTGAAATAATCAAGGTACAGTAAGAATTAGGCCTGTTTATAAAACTAAATCCAACCCCTGTAGATGTTACAAACATTGTATGCCTTCAGGATTTGGGGGTTTGTTTCACTCACTTCTTCACAGGCAAATATTTGGCAAGGACCAAAGGAAGCATGCCACACAGCAGAATGAGTTTACCACGTTTGACAGAGCCATAAAAATCAGGTAAAGGTAAAAAAAAAACCTTAACTTTCAGCTAGTGACTTTCCGCAGGTCTCTTCCTACAACAGTAGCTTCTGCTTGTCCCTCTTACAGTTGTGAGTGATTCAGGACATTGTGCCCTAATCACAAACTTTTGATTTTCATGTTGATGCTGATATTTTTACCATGTTGAATAAGAGTGGAAGAGTCTTTTGCAGTGCAGTGTAACGGTGAAGTCCAGCACTGTACAGAAGTGCCATCCATGTCAGCACAGGAATTGCTTTGCCCGCTCACCATGGGGAACAGGTGATTAACCTAAACCCTCTGCCTATAACTGAATTTTATTGAGTGCAATGAAGTGCAATGCACAGAATGTCCACTTAGTATAGAAAAAGTACAGCTTTGTAATGTCAGCTCTGAAAAAAAAAAACCCAAGGAAAACAAACATGCTAAAAGTATTCCCAATTACAATGAGGAACAAAGCAGCAGAGAGATCGTTAGAATTACAGATTGCTAATTAGTGCTCAAATATTGCTCTGGTGAAGCAGGATAGACACATAGATTCATCTGGTGAAGCCCACTATGACTGCATTAACGTGTGGTCTCAAACTGTATTTTGTCCTTCATAACTGATTTCCATAGCCAAGCTGTTTATTGTGTTTAAACATAAACTATTACCAACATATTACAAAGTAAGTGAGAAGCTCGTAGATGCAAAACTTTGAACTGTAGTGACAAAACGTGCTAACGTCTCATGATGAGTGAAGGAGTGCGAAGGACCAAACAAAATCAGAGCTACTGATCAGACACCCCCACGCTACTCCGTGTTGCTCTGTGTACCAGAGGTGTGGCGGGACACCACGGCCACCACAGCCACCTCGGTCTCATCTGTACGCTGCCATCTCGCCGGGACTGCGACAGCCCAAACCTTTGAGCAACTTCCAACAGCCATCATTAAAAAAGAAATTATATATAAAAAAAAAAATTTACAACGGAGAGCAGTGTCTGGGTTTGTTTGTATTTTCTCCCACCTGCCCCAAAAGTAGGTTTTTGGCCTGCCCAAGGAACGAGCTGTTCAGGCAGCGCAGTGCCCAGGTGGGCAGGAGGCTGAGCCCTGTGCCCAGGGTGGCTGCAGGCGGGTGAGCTGCTGCCCTGGCCTGCCAAATCCCAGCCTCAGCTCCTGCTCCACTGAGCCACAGAAATACCCCAGGGCCTTTTCTACCTGCCCTGTACCTGGCTCCTGGGGCAGGTGTTACATATGGGAGTTTCCAGGGGCTGAGGTATTCCAGGAGGCGCTTAGGGGGTGAGGACAGCCCTCTGCAGCCACAAGGGGCTGCAGGGGGGGAAGCAGCTTTCCTCCAGCACAATCCCGTTCATTATCACCTCTGTTTTGCCAAGATCAGGCCCAGGGCACTCCTGGGGTAACTTGGATCTGGGCACAAACATGGTTTTTTTGTGTAAGGGACAGTTCCCACCCCTGAGCTCTTTGCTGGGATCCTGTGCTGTGCTACAGAAGCACTGGACTCGCTGCCCATCAGCCTGGCCAAAGCTCTCTGTGGGCAGGGGCTGTGTTCCAACTCCTGTCCAGAAATGCTGGACACATTGTTCCCACAGGGGAGCAGGGATCAGCAGTGCTAATTCAACTCTTAAAAAGCAAAAGACTGTTGTGTGTTCCTGTGATCCTGCTCTGCACCACGGGGGTTTGGACAGCCCAGGGACCTTGGAACACCCTGGAAGAGCTGCCAGCCGCACTCACTATACTGCACTCAATATCCTATTTGGTTTTTTTCCAGTTTTTGACTACTTTGAATAATTTCATTACCATTCAGGCTCATTGTCACAGGAAATTTAGATATTTGTTGGGACACTTGATCACTACATTCACAAAAGCTGGTCCTCCACTAAGATAATTATTCCTAACTCATAATGAGTCATTAATTCTTAAGATCTTGGAGGTTTAGAAACCTCTGTAAAGGATCCTGACAAGTTTTTGCCCATTAAAGCACACAGTTACACACCCCAAGACCTTTTCACTGAACCCAGTTATGAGCCTTGCATTTCTCCCTCCTGTCACAATCACCCCAGGGCTAGATTCCAGCTCTTCTCATAGTATCACATATTTGTCCACACTCCTTTAGTTCCTCTGATCATTCCTGCAACCCTTCCTGAGATCACGTTGCCTTCCACTGCCTGATGGCAAAGGTGCCCAGGTGGCTTTAGCCATGGTATGTAACCCACACATATGTAGCTCAGCAATTTCATTTTCAAGAATCCCAAGAACCCATGGGAACCCAGCTCTGGGGACATACAATTCAATTTTATTGACTATTATATAACACCTTTTGGCATCATCACCACACATGCTGTGCTGCCTTGGAGATGAAAGCACATGAAAAGGGTCAGTCAAGGGCTGCACTGTGCTTGTGCCCCAGTCTGTCATGCCAGGGGCCTGTCACCTGGAATCCTGCCATTCTGGACCTCTTCACCTGGGCTCTCATTTCATCCTTGCTGTGGCTCAGTGCTGTGCTCAGCCTCTTCCTCAGCACCCTGCTCCTGCCAGCTCTGGCACTGTGGGACAGGATCTCATGGCAAGCAATGGGCAGCAGCATGAGAATTTCACCCCTCCTTTCCCCAGCTTCTTTTGGAGTTTGAGATCCAAAATTTAATGTAGATGAGCATTATCCCAAAATATCTATTTGCAGAAACACTTGGCAACCACTGTGCAACACTTGCATCTAATCTACACAGTGCTCAGGATAAAGATGTATCACAGATTTAAAGCTAATGCTGCTTTGGGCTGTTTGGGCTTTTTCTTAATTAGCTCCAGACATAGTTTGCTTTCTTGACCATTACTGAAGTCAGAGCATGTCTGTTTCAATGTGGACTTTCAGTCAGGAATGTGCTCTTGCACTGCTCGGAGTTCACCACTACTGGGTGAAATTAGGATTCTTAACCACAATGTGCTTCACTTCACACTCAGGTGCACTGAGTTTCCTTTCTATCCAGTCCTCATCCTCACTAGTCAGGGTAAGTCAGTATGGCCAAAATTCTCTGCCCTAATCCATTGACTTTCCTAAACCAGACAAGTCAGAGGGCTTCCCTCATTCCATGGGATCACTCACCCAAGGCCCCCAATGCCTTTGGCACAAAATCCTGCCAAATGCCTTTTGAAAACAACAGTAAAAGAGACCTTCTCCCTATCCCTGTGGATTCTTTAAAGAGCTGCATGGGTCTTCTGGGACACAACTAGCCATTGAAACACCCCATTTATCCTCTCACGATCCACATTTCTAAAGCCATTCTGTACTATAGTTCGTTTTCCTTGTACACAGGTCCATCTCACTAGCTCAGAATTCCCAGACCCACATTTAAAACAGATATCACATTTGCTGCACCCAAGAGCTAAGCCCTGTGAGGTGGCCAAAGGGAAGCAGCTTTTCATTCTAAATACAGAGACAGGCTGAGAGGAGCAGACCTGGAGTCAGGGCCAAGACAGGTGGTGCATGATATCAAAGGGTTGATATCTGATCACAGATGATCATGGCAATCTTTATTTTGAAGTTTAAGGAGTAACCTAGATCTTACAAAACCTTCCCTGAACATCCAGACAGTAAAACAAAAATGGAAAATAACTCAATTTTCTACAAAGCCCAAAGCCCCAAGCCCCTAGGCTGAAAAGAGCTCTGCCCATAGAACCCTCAGGTCATCATTCCCCAAGAGAACCCAGCAGGGGCAGAGCAAGGCAGCTGTGTGGAGACAAATGAGAGCTTCCTCTTACACCCAGGATGGGAAATGGAGGCACTTCTATGCCTTCAGTGCACCCTTAATGGGCAAGCAGGAAAGCAGCTGAAATGAAATATCACTGAGAAACAGCTGTGTAGAAAGAAATTACAATCTTCTGCCTGAAAGTAGCACCTACAGCTGCTTTCCATCTGGCACAGGCAGAGCTCTTCATGAGGAAGCTCCCAAATCTGTAGCCTCTGACTGACTGACTGCTTAGAACTGTGTTATTTAACCTTTGTCTCCAAGGTAATTCCAGATAAGGTGGTCCAAATCTATTGAGACTTGCTGATTTTTAAGAGTTTCCCGTTGTAGAAGGTGAACTCCTGCAGGAAAAATTAAGCCCACAGGCAACAGAGTGCCTTTTGGGTCCTCTCCTGCAGGTGCCTCAGAAGCAGCACAGGTGACCAGGTCAAACATTGCATGAGGGACTCCCACGTTGTTGTTGTTTAAAGCCCTTGGATTGACACTGAATAACTCCAGTTTTTATCCAAGCTGATCACTTCAGAATCACCACCCCATGGGAACAACTGCAAGTCAGGGCAAAAGAGCAGGTGATGACTTTTGAGCTATTCTGTGGCAAGTAAACTACTGTATTTTTGGTATTGGACATACAAAGGGATCTTACACGTACCTAGAGCAGAAACACCACTCGAGCAGGAGTGTGGACAGAGAGGACAGCACATGTAGTGCCAAAACAAACTCCTGCGCAGCAGGACACTGGTGCAGGACTTAAGGCAAAATAATCTCTAGTGATCAACACCCAAGAGCCACAAGAGTAAATACTGTGGGGTAATTTGAGGAGCTCAGTTGGCATCACAAAACCAGAAAGCAGAGATGAAGAACTGAGCAAAGTGATAGAGAGCATTCCTTATTTGTATCTTATGCATGTTATTTGTCAGTTTTTGTGGTACCAGTTTACAAAAGACGACAAAAATTTTGTTTTGTAGTCTTTCCCTTGGGCCAGGCCTGCAGAAATATCATCACAAGGTCTTGATGTCTGTGATCCAAAGTGCATCTCAACACTTCAGTCCTTAGGAGCTTTCTGGGAAGTAGGAACCAACATTGCTTATGTCAGGCTAAAAGACAAAACAGAAAGAAGGTTTAGTTGTGCCAGAGTGCAGAAGGCATTTCAAAATACCAGCTTCAGTCAGTACCTGCTTCCCACTACAAAGGCCCAGAAGAATTTTCCCTTCCTAGGAAAGGACCTACGAAAAGAGGGAAGCAAGATGTTGTGGCAGGTAAGAGGCAGCCACCTCTAACAGGAAGGAACAGACCTCTCAGGCTGGCAAAGGTAAAATGCACATCCAGCCTGGCCCAGGTAATCAGTGACAGCTCAGAGTAGGTTTAATTACAGCTCTGATATGCTCAGAGACATCAAGACTTTGTACCCAAACTGTAACAGGGCAAAGAATTCTTTAAAGGGTTGTCCATTAAAAGGAATTCCTTATGCTATAAACAACTCCCAGACTGTGGCTGAGAACTCAGCAACCAAGTTACAATGCTCAGGTAGCTCTGGAAAACACTTTCAGCACCACATCAGTGGTCCTCAGGGTTGTAACTCAAGGCCCAAAAACAGTTCCCACAGGACATTCATCTATGCTTATGCCTAAATATAAAAACATTTACTTATGAAAAATATTTGCATACATTAATGAATGGGGAAGGTCCCATATAACTACAGACAGAAAACAGCCCCTGCCTCACATTAAAAAGTAACTTGGACAAAGCCTTTAACAAAAACACTTAGAAAAATTCCAGTTAGCAGTTTTAAATGTAAGAGGTTTAAGGCAGCGGTAGCTGACAAGTTCCACAGTCTCATTAGCTCCAGAAATGGTTACAGTAAGCATTTGAAATAACAGTTGAATAACTACAGTGATCAAAAGCCAAGATGACAAGCAAAGTCACTGGTATTTTAACTTTTAAAATAAGATTTGTTTTTAAAAAACCATTTGCGTCATGGCCGAGCACTAAACAGCTGGGAAAGAAAATCTGCCAGCTGAAACAGATGTTAGTTCTCACAAAAAGGATTCTCAGTGCAATGAAACATTTCATAGCCCAATGAGCAATTGCTGCCAGTAACCAACAAAAGGGGAGAAGAAGTGAAAAAATTGTAATTAAAGCCGATAGATCAACTGTGAAACCAGCTGCTTTTATAATAAAATCTTGCCTGTTTTGACCGTGATTCTGCCCAGAGGTGGATGCTCCCTACCTGTCAATCAGGGAATCCCTCATGTTGGTGGCGATGGTGCTTGGCTGAGCCTCGTTGAGCCTGAAGATGCTCTCGATGACAGAGAGCTCAGTGCTGGTGGTGTCCAGCCCGCAGAAGGCGCACCAGTCATTGACCACCATCCCCGCTGCGATCACCTCGCTGCCGCGGTTCACCGTCCCCGCCTGCCGGGACACAGCAGCCCTGAGAGGAGCTGGCACAGCTCCTCACTCTGCCCTGGCACAGCTCTTTGCTGGGTTCCTCAGCACACACCACTGAAGAGAGGAACTATGGCACCAGTAAAGTTAGGAAGGTGTCAGATAAAATGATTAATGAACAGCCTTTACTCTTTGGTGAGAAATTGGTGTGGCATCCAGCAAAAGAGAATCCAGTAAGCAGGAAGGATAACAGCATTCATGCATCCCACTGAGCAGACACAGGAGTTTCTTAATATTTTGAACATTGGCTTCAGCCAAACCACAAACAGCCTCACATTCTGTACCTGCACAAAGTGCACAATCCCAGCAGAGCAACATTTCAGAAGGCAGCTAAAAGCACTGAGTAGCTTATTCAGACTCAGGAAAGACGGGAAACTGCCTGGAAGACTTGGCTGTTCAAGTCTTCTGCTCACCTCCCACTTAGAATCACTTCACAGAAAAACAGTATCTGGAAGCCCCTGAGCTGGAGAAATACTGCAACTGAGTTGGGGGGCAATGGCAGGAGCAAACACTCCACAAATGCTTACCACGAGTGGGACCTGCAGCAAAGAAGACAGCTCATCCTGGTCATCGATTGAAGTTTTGGGGTGCACGATTCCTCCTTGGTTACTAAAAACACAGTAACTTCCAACCAGCACTTGGTCTGCTACTGTCTGTCTGAACACCTCCACCTTCAGCACATCTGCCAAGATCTCTTCTGTCTCCTGCAAATGGAAGGAGGATAAAGCCTTCAGCTGAACAGTATTGTGGAGTGGGAAGTCAAGCTATTCCTGCACACAGCCCTCAGCTGGGAGCCTCCCATGCTGCACAGCCCATTGCAACCCAGCCACGATAACACATACAGCCAAGCTCCACACTCCATGTGTCCCCAGCTTCCTGTGTCACTATGAACACAGCCTCCTGCCTTTGCTGAGAAATGCCCAAATCCCCCTCTCTGTTGGGAGTACATCACTTGTATCAATTCTCAGCAAACCAGTCCTCTTTGCTCCCAAAGCACTGGGACAAAATGGTCTTATGCTTCTCATAACTCTAACAACTTCCTTCCTCTCCAGGTTTCACTGTGAATTATTTTGATTTCTCTCTTGCTGCCCATCTTATTTTGCTTTTTATACTTTTTAAAAACATATAGTGCAAAGCCTTCTCCCATCCCCTTATTTTTCCCTTCGCACTCCTACCACCAAGTCCCACTTCTTCATCACCTTTAGCACAAGCTGGAAACAAACACTGTCAGGACCTGCAGCCACACAACTCATTTCTCTCAATGCTGTTAAGGTACCAGTTCTCAGACATAAAATAGGAGTGACTTTGTCTCCTCTACCTGTATTTTTAACTCTCATACAAGAAACTTCTATTTTTCTTTGAAACCCCTGACATGTGCATCATTTCAGCTATGACACGCTCTGGCTCACTCAGCTGTAGCTTGTAGGTCCTTCTATGGTCCTCACTGCACTCCTCCTAACACTCCTTATTAGACCCATGCACACTCTAATTCATTCAATTTTATGCACCCAAAGCAAACTGCACCCAATGATCACTGAATCACAGAATGGTTTGGGTTTTAAGGACCTTATAACTCATCTCATTCTACCCCCTACCATGGGCAGGGACACCTTCCACCAGACCAGGTTGCTCCAAGTCCCGTCCAACATGGCCTTGGGAACTTCCAGGGATGGGGCTTAGAGCTTCCCTGGGAAACCTGTGGCACAGCCTCACCACCCTCACAGGAAAGAATTTATTCCCAGTATCCCATCCAGCCCTGCCCTGCGTCACTGGGGATTTGTTCCCCCTTGTCCTGTCCCACGATACACAGGACCCCCCACTCTCTTCCTTTTCCAAAGCACATTTCACCACAGCTGAGCCGGAGGGAACAATTCCAGCCTCAGCATGGGCAGCATTTCCCAGTCCCACTCTGAATGTGCAGGTGTCCCAGAGCCCTGTACCCTGTCCAGATCCGGGTGAACCAGAGCCACATAGTCATTGCAGGTGGTGACGTTGCCCAGAGCCGACAGCCGCTCCTCCACACGCTGGATCCGCACGGAATCCGGGAGGCTGTTGCGGATGTGCTGCAGCTCTTGGTCTGTCGTGCTGCTTGGGACCAGCAGCCCATGTCTGTTCCCTAAAATGACAAAAGGAAATGGAGCAGAACGAAAAGAATGTTTCCACAGGGTGTGTAAGCACTTTCCTCCTATTCACACATGGCTTGAGCTGCTCTTGCTCTGTGTGCTCCTACCAAGCCCAGAATTCAGCCCAGGAGACGTAAAAAGTAACCAGCACCACAGGAAAAGAAAAATCAGGCTGAAGCACAAAGTGTGGGTGAATGGCTCCTTCTTTACTCCCTTGTCTCTTCCAACAGGACTAACGAAGGCCCAAGGCTCTCACTGAGACACTTTACAAGAAACTCTCCGTGCAGATGCCGTTGCCCTACAAAAGGCCCGGTGCTACTGTTTGTGTGACTGTGGCAGCATGACTGAAGGGTTGAAGGAACAAATAAGCAAGAAGCTGGTCTGACCTAACAGGGTCATCAGGAAGAGACACGTGAAAGGCTTTTCCCTGACTTTCATATTCGGTAATGCCTCCCCCTCCCCGGGCCGGCACTGAGGAGCAGCAGCGTTTCCCTGGCCCTGAGGGCCAATACTCCCCCCACCCCCAGCTCCCGGGCAAGTGTCTGTTACCCCATATCCTTCACAGAATCAGCCAGGTTGGAAAAGGCTCTTGAAATCATCCTTCCTCCTCCTCACACACTCGAGGCATTAAAACAACCATTGTGGTCAGAGGCACTGCCCCACGGGCTCCCCGGCACGGCTCAGCCCCCGGCACGGCTCTGACCGAACCCACGACCTTTCCCCGTCCCTCCCCCGAGCCTGCCTCCGCCTCACGTACCCACACACATCCTGCCGATGATGCGGCAGCCGGCGATGGAAGCGTGAACCACCGGGATGGTCCCAAAGAGCTCCCCCTCGAACACGCTGCAAGGAGAAAGTGCCGCGTCAGGAACCCCCCCTTGAAACATGGGATTGGAAACTAGGGGATATGATTCATAGAAATTAGAAAACATTGATTAAGAACAGGCATTCAGATGATGTGTATTGCCCTAATATTTGCTGCACTTTGTACTGTTGCTTGAGAAGGGAAGAGACAGGACTACGTTTGAGAACAGCAAGAAAGAATCCTCTGATAAGGAGAGGATGCTTACCAAAACAGGAGACAAGAATAACAGATTATCAGAGATAATGAGGTTCCTTGGGCCCTGAGAACCAGATAAAACTGCCCCTATAGCTTGGACTGTGATCAGAGGATCAGTGGCCATGCGCCAGGCAGCGGGGTCCGAAGTTCATCTCAAGAGGAAGACTATTGCCTTCATCCCTGAGACCCCCGAGACGACCACCAGAGACAACTGCGCAGTCGCAAAGGACAGATAAGTTAATAAGCATACGAAGCGGAGAGGCGGGGTGCCACGGAATGACTATACATGGTGTATTGCGAAACTTGCTGCATATGTAACATTCTGGAGAATAAAATAAAACGTGAGTGAGCGAGGGGGCGCGTGTGCCTTTGCGAAGGTATCCCGCATACGCCTGGCCGAATAAACCCCATACCTACTTTAAAACTCACTTTGTCTCTGAGTTTTAGAGTCTTTCCGCCTGCCACCCTCACCTGTAGAAGTTCTCGGAGCCGCCGATGGCCACGAGGCAATAAGCATTGGTGAGCTTGGCGAAACAGCCCAACTCGTTGTTGTTCTCGAAGCTGGCGCGGACCGCCATGGCAGGAACGGCAATGCGAGCGGGGCCGGGAATGGGAATGGTGCTGGGGCCGGGAAGGAAGCCGGAAGGGGACGAGGAATAGGGCGAGAACGGGAAGTGGACGGTATCGGGGCCGGGAAGGAGGCTGAACTGGGAACGGGAACAGGAAAGGGCCGAGGAGGCTCCGAGCGCCTCCGCCGGAACCACGAGGCGCGGCCGCTTCCGGTTCCGGCGGGGCGCACGCGGGGCAGAGCGGCGCCGGCCGCGCCTCATGGGGACAGCGCCCCAAGCGGCCGGGAGGTGAGAGCGCCCGGAGCGCGCCGCCACGAGGGGGAGCGGGGGCGGGACCTGCCCGGGTCCCGCGGAGGGACCGAGCGCCACCGACCCCGGCCCAGGAGGGACCGGCCCGTGGCGGCAGCACCGCCCCAAGCACCGCTCGCCAGCCCGGGCCCCGCCACGGCCGTGTGGGATACAACCCCTCCCCGTGTGCCCGGATCCCCGCGGGGGCTGAGCCGGCCCGTGTGTCCCCAGAGCCTGGAGAGGCCGCCACGGCTCCAGCTGTCCATCACTGTCCCTGTGCGTGTACCAGGCGTGCCATGGCTGTCCCTGTCCTTGTGTCGGTGCCAGGTGTGCTGTGGTTGTCTCCGTCCCTGTGCCAGATGTGCCATGGCTGTTCCTGTCCCTCGTCACTGTGGGCCACCCCCATCTGCGTACAGCCCCAGCCCATGCCCTGGTGTTCCCCGGGTGCTGACACGGTCCCAGCACGAGCCATGCCTGGGCACCACCTCCATGCTGACACTTGTGGTGTAGGACAGCAAACGTGTCATCTGAGCTGACAGGCCACCCACGAACCAGCTGCCACCTGAGTGCCTCACTCATGAGTAGGGGCCACCTGTGTCAGCTAACACCAGTGTTCAGGTGTGCCCCGGAGCAGCCCCCATCCGTGTGCCGACACCACTGATGTGCCAGTGTCAGCCATGTGCAGATGCCAAACGTGTGCCCAGTTATGTCCCTGTCCCCTCCTGGCCTGGCACAGCTCAGCATGGTGTGGCCCTGACCACACTCAGTGCTCAGTCTTGCCCCCCATCAGGACCCAACATGGCTTTTTCCAGCAGAACAACTCCTTTATTTTTCACATCCCCTGTCTTTGGCCATTTCATTTTCACCATATGGATACAGGGAGAGGAATTGCTCAGCATGGAGAGAACCAGGGCTCACCCTGAAGACCTCAGTGGCCAGTTTCCAGCTGCAGCAATGGCTTTGCTGTAAGTTTGAGGGGAAATGGTTCTTTCCCAAGTGGGTAAAAAGAATATGGATTATATTTAAGCGCTTTTCTCCCTCTTGCCACAATCATGTAATTGAAAATTTGAGCTGCAGTTGCTAGTCTCATCTGAATCAGTTATCTACATAGATTAGACACCTTTTAAGAGGAACAAGACCAGTGTTTTGATTCCAAACCCCAGGCATGATGATTGGCAGGGAAAAGCAACCCCTGGAAAATCAGACCAGAGGCCAGCTTGAGGCCCAGGTCAGAGTTCGAACCGACTGTGTATGTGTTTGGATTTTAACTTGTTGTACTTGGTGATCAGGTCCAGCTTGCTGTGCCCCAGAGTCATTCTCTTCTCTGCCCCATACGCACTGTTCTTTTCCAGCAGCACATCCTCTGGAAACTTGTCATAGCAAGGCACTACGGACTTTTTATCCCGTTTGAGGTGGTTGTATGGGGAGAAAAGGTCAAAATGGCTGTGTCCAGGGCTCTGTCTCTTTTCCACCCCATAAAACACATTCTCATTTTCAGCTGGCAGCTCCCCAGAGGTGGCCACAAGTGCTCTCTGCTTCAGGCTGGTCCCATTGCTGCTGGTACCCTCCGACAGGGACTGCAGCGGCTGCCCTGCTCTGGGCAGGGAGCAGTGGCTGCTGTTGGCCTTAGTGTCCCCCTGCTTACCAGGGTTATTGGAGGAAGGCTCTGGCTGCAGGAATGTCCTTGCTGTTACAAAGTTTGATTTGAGATACGAGACTGGGGTGGGTTTATTTGGAGGACTGCTCGCTGAGTCTGGTGGTTCTTCTTGCTGTTTAGGGCAAGTGGGCTTCAAGAATGTATCTTCCTTCCCCTTCTTATTGCCAGAATCAGAGCTGGAGTCTTGCTTTTCCTGGTATGCACTGCAGCTGGAGTTTTTCATGAAGGGAGACACTTTTATGCTTCTGATGCTCACATTGGAAAGGCTGCTGGAGGGGCTCAGGGTCTCAGTATCATTCCCCTGGGTGGGTTTTAGAAGACAGTTGTCAACTTTTGAGGTATTCCAAGAAGAGAGACATGTCCCAGGATCTGGCACACAGAAGCTGGTCACTGCTCTGGACTCTGCATACAAGTACCGGAATTCCTTGTCAAACTCTGCAACAATTTGCCCACGGAAGTGGGTAACCAGGCCGGTGTGGACTTGGCTGCAAAGCCAGGTGAAACTGCAGAAAAAGAAACAAAACACATGTAACTTTAGTTCACATGGTGCCAAAATGCCTAGCGTGGATTTTAACAATCCAGTGATGGATTGCTTCCCAATTTGTGGCGTTAAAACTTAGTCTCTAAGTAGGCAGGTATGAGATTGCTCATGGAGATGATAGTGCTCATCAATAATCACAAAAGAACACCCCTAAAGTGGTTGTTTGATTTCAGCTCGGGTCCCTTGCTCTTCCCTCACCTTGGCAGGAGCTGTGTTCTCATGTCCTGACAGCTACAACACATGCTGGACTTGTAGGAGCTGCTTGGGCAGCCAGGAAATGAGGAACTGCCTTGAGGAGTGGAAGGTCTCCAGAGACCACAGGAATACCTCAGGACAGGAATGTCGCAGTAGGACACGAAATAAAGATGCTTGACTCCAGTCAGAAGGCAGAGCAGAATCAGAAGGCTTTATTTACAATTCATTCAGCCTTTTTATAACATGCTGCACTAAAAAGGCACATTATTGATCCATAGGATTGACACCTCTCTCCATTGGTTAAGTAACAGAAATGGCAAACAACACCTGGGAGAGAGATTGTTAGAGAAAAGGAATATTTTTTACCTAGAAATATTATGGGAAAGGTAGTTATTTACACAAAGTTGTTTGAAAAAAGGAAAACTTGAAAAAGTTTCCCTTGGGAAGAGCTAGCAATTCTCAGGCTCAGAAATATCGGGCCCACACAGAAAGGCTGATAATGTTTGCCATAAGTATTGCTGGGGATTCCCAAATGCAATAGAAGTTAATTCTTCACTCAACAAGTCCAGTCCCTGCCCTCAAAGCTAAGGGATTTGGAATCTTTTCTGGGAGATTGTCATATTTTACCTTAAAACCAAACTAGTTTTGCCCTAACTGGGGAAAAACTTCCATTAATTGCCACTCTGCAAATTTTCCTTATCTGTTTAACCCTATCTCTTGTTTGTGCCCAAACCACAACCTAATTAGCTCTTCTCCAATATAGCTACAGATTGTAACCACGTTCTCCTAATCTTCCTTTTCCTGATTAAACAGGGAAGTTCTTTTCTAGATGGGATCCCCAGGCTCCTGGTTATCCCAGTCATCAGCTGATTTTTTGTTCTTGCTGTAGTCAAACCAGACCAGCAGACTAAATGTGTCAAATAAACCAGAATTTTCAGAGGTGGCAGTGTCAGCTGAGGGCTGCATTATTGGCTGCTAAAGCAAGACACTGATTCTGAAGAGCAGGATAAAATGACAGGAGTTCCAGGAGAGCAGTTGTCCTGGGAGATTACATTCTCAAGTAAATGCCATTTCAGGACAATATACTGGCACTGTGTTTTGGGACCTCATCAATGTTTAGCTCACAAGACAGCTGTTTGGGAAGTTCTAGTAGGAAACCCAGCTCCTGGCCTGTCCCTGAGCACTCTGCAGTTGTTATAGGTCAGACTAGTGTTTGGTATGTTTACACTCAGCAGTCACACCCCAAAGAGAAACATAAAATGACAAAAATTACTCTGCTGCTTCATATCAAACCAGGTAAATTAGTTAAGAATGGAAAAGTAGTAGAAGAAGGAAAAGATCTTTGTGGGTGGCATGAAGAGTACTCAGAAATACCACCCTGGAGGCTCAAAGCAAATGCATCCCTTCACAGAGATAGGAAGGTGAAAAAATACAATCAGAAACTACCTGGGATGGCTAAATGACAAAGGAGAAGCTCCTAAGCCCAGAGAGAGCATCTTTGAAAAAGGTTGGGTCACACATTGTAAAAGGGGAAAGAAGAAATATTCAGCTCTTTTTGAGGCACATGGTCCGTGTGCAGTAGGGGTGTTCAGATAATTTCTTCATCCCTTTACTGTACAGGAGCTTGGGCTGCCCTGAGCCCCCTTTATACAGAACACAAGGGAGGATCAATCTCCTGTTGAGATCTCTGTAGAAGAGATTAGAAAACATCAACAGAGCAGATATCAGTGACTGGGCAGGAACAGGGATCATCAGCCCAAGAGAGCCAAGGGAATGCCAGGATGAAATAACTCAGCTTCTAACCAGACTGTGCTATCTCCCACTTGAAAGGGCTCTGGCTATCAGGAGAATGGCAGGGTGCTAATGTGATATAATGTTTTTAATGTTCCAGACCATTAAGTCTCACCAATTAGATAGATGTAAGTTGTGCAGTTACACAAATTAATAGAGACTCTTCTAAAGAATACAATTAATGGCCATATAGGAAATATGAGATAATAGGAAAGGCAGCTTTGGCAAAGGAATGTTATCTCTCAAAAAGCCCTGAGAGTTCTTTGAAGAAATCGAGGCGTCCAGACAGGAGAGATTTCATGGATCAACACTGTCAAAGGCGTCTGTCCCAGGGCACTTCCTGGGTCCCAGGACTGCTGGCGGCCCCGGCCACAATGTCACAGTATTGTCCCCCATCCCAAGTACCCAGCCATCTCCTCTCACCCACGTGAAATGCCCTTCCCCCTGAGAGGGGAGAGCACGCCCCCAGCCTTATGACTGTCCCTGCCACTGATGCCTCTTGCCCCAGTCCGGGCATTCCTGTGTCCCAGTTTCCCCACACCAATCCAGTGGGGTCCTGCCCACTCTATGTCGTGACAGGATCTGGAGGGAATCATCCAAGTCCTGTGATGGCACAGCCCTCCTTGCCACAGCACAGGTTTCCAGGATGGGACAATGTGGTCTTGCCAGTCATGGCTATTCCATCACTACAAACTGATAAAGGTCTTTTCTTCCCTGAATGGCATAGCCAGGGAATGATTTCTGGTATAAAAATGAGGCACTGGATGAAGTTCACAGGTTACAATCCAATACAAATAGGAAGAGGTACTTCCTTGCACAACACAACACCCGCATGGGCTTGGAGCTCCTCCTGCTGCAGGCCACCCTGAATGCTAAAAGATCATAGGAGCTTCTAAGAGCGGTAGGATTTTTCTGACATTATTTTTTCCTTATAACAAACTGCTGCTCACAGCAGTTCTAGATCTGGGACACAAAGGACTCTGGGAGAGGTTGGCTGTAGGATAGCATCCCCTCCCTGCCCTGCTTTCAGACTCTCCGGGAGCGGTGCAGCTCAGCCCTTGGCCGGGAGATGGAGGTGCAGCATCACCTTCGGGCGGTGGGGGACACCGGCCGGTCCTCGCAGCACCCCCTGCCCCGGGGCTCTGGCGCCGGCCGAGCAGGATCGGGAAGAGCACCTGCGGTATTCCACAAGTCTCCGTCTCAGCAGCATTTTCGACGCCTGGATCAGTTCCCTGCATGCCCCCCTGTACAGCCGTGCTCTGCTTTGGGGTCACGGTGGCCTTTCCCTTTCCTCAGCTGTTTGTACGGGTGACTCCAGATCTCCACACTCAGCCTCTCTGCTTCAGCTCTTTCCAACAGATGAGAAACCAATTTGCAGCAAAAGGTTTTTTGCTTCTTTCAATAGTTTCTCAAACTCATTTTTATTGCTCTTCTGTCACTTGGGGTGTCACAAAGCCATTCTTCTCTGTCCACATGCCAACACAAACTTCTGTGTTTTGTTTTTGCTCATGGCTAAATGCATGTACCACATAACAGTCATTACTAGACCTTTCATTTCAAGTGACATTTTCTTTGATAAGGTAACAACAACCTGCCTTTATTGGAGCAAACTCTATTAGCTTGCTCCCAACCCACTTGAAATCATTTCCCTTCCTTTATTTTTATCTTTGTTTTGATCCAAACCAGTGCAATGTATTCAACAAATTTAGGCACCCATGTCTGTTATCTCTTATTTCTTATTCATCCTTCCAGCAGCAGACCTTGTCTCTTTGTCCTGGATTCACTTTTTATTTACACACCTGAGGACTTGTTCCTCCCTGCTTTGGTGTGCCCAGCAAGGCTGTACATAACTCATCTCCTGGCAATGTCACTGTCATTGCCACATATGTCACCTGGGGTTCCCTTGCTGATGCACTGTGCTTCCCAGTCCTTACGCACTCACTTCCTGCTTAATTTGAATTTCTTGAGGTGACTCTTCATCAAGCTAGATCTGGAAATCCCTTTGAAAAGTTCTTTCCTCTTGCTTGGATACCTGTGAGCATAAGCACCTTTCTTTGGAAGAAATTCCAGGCTTCCTCCAGCTTCAAACCCATGTAGCTTTATCTGTCCATTGCCAAACATTTCTGTACTTAAGTTTTATTTCTCCTGAAGCCACGAGCGGAAACATTTGGACTCTTGTAAACTTTTGCCTCTCATTTCTCAGTTTCAGCTGCTGTGTCAGCTTCAACCCCAGATCTTGAGTTTATTCCTATAGCAAACATTGGGCTCCTTTCTCTCTGTGCCCATGGCAGGACACAGAACAATACTGTGACCATCTGTCATTTTCAGTAGAGAAACTTAATCTCCTCTAAGGCAACTCAAACAGCCACGTAACTCCCTTTCAGGCTGACAATACCAGCTCTTTTCTCTGGTTCTAGTTTATCTTTCCTGTTCAAGATCCTGTTTAGCTCTAGCCCCTACTGGCCCTTGGGTTCCTCTCACCAGCTGAAACAGTAAATGTCTTAACTGCTCAAATAAACACTCTATTTCTTCTGGTGCCCAGAGTAAACCTAAATATCTAGATATATAATTACATTTAAGATTTTAGATTATTGCTTTGCCTAGATACCTCAATCTAGTTTTTATCTTCATTTAGAAGAAATATAATGCTAAACATTTAATCAATGTACACATAAGAGTTGAAGGATCTAAATTAATTTGCCTACATCTGTTTAAGATAAGAGCAGTGACCTTAGTTTCCATATTTAGAAAATGCTGCAAAAATGTGCTTCATCTGTACCAATAAGCAGCAATATATCAGAATAAATTAAGGAATCATAGAATCACAGAACACCCTGACTGGAAAGGGACTCACTGGGATCACTGAGCCCAGCCCCTGTCCCTGCACAGAGCCCCCAACAACCTCACCCTGGGCACCCCTGGCAGCGCTGTCCAAAGGCTCCTGGAGCTCTGGCAGCCTCGGGGCCGGGACCATTCCCTGGGGAGCCTGGGCACTGCCAGCACCCAGTGGGGAAAGAACCTTGCCCTGAGATCCAACCTAAACGCCCCTGACACAGCTCCATGTTGTTCTTATTTTATGAATTAATAAAACCTGTGGAAGCAGAAGGACAGTTAAACTATTTCTGCATATTTTGATCCTTTTCTTCATTACTCCTCATTGCCGAGCTGCCAGACTGGAGTTACCCAATGGATATCAGGGTGCAGTGGATTGCTACAGACCAAAGCTGGGATGTGTAAAAGGTCACACAGTTAGATGTCACCCACTTCACTTCAAAAATAAATGCAAGAAAACTCTATTCTGATAAAAGGACAGGGTGGAAATCAGTGACACTTGGGTAAAGGATTAGAATCAATGGAGAACATCTGAACAAATAAAGCTGTGTTTGGGAAAGTGCATGGTGGCTGTACTGGGAACTTTCTGAGCAGAGTGCTGATGGTAAATAAGCCACGTTGAGGGGGTTCTGAGAGACTAAGAAGGCAGAAAGCAGAGGGATAAAGGGAGATCCTGTCAGGTTCAATGGGAGCCACTATGAGGATAGTTGCCGAAACTGCATTTTAGACACTATAAATGACCACTTATTGGAAAAACTAATCAGAAAGCCAAGAAAAGGAGAAATAACATTACCAGTTCAGAGAGTTTCTTTGGGAAGGCCACTCAGCAAAAAATAACCATGACCTAGCCATATCAAATATTCTTTCAGGACCAAAATAATCCACAACAGTAATGCTTGACTTCAAAGAGAAAGTGAGGAATGCTATTAAAAAGAAATTTAAAAGAGTAATCAAAAAGGTTAAATGCTTGAGGTGGCAAGAAGATTGTTTAAGGATACTATGTTAGAGTCTCAGAGAAAATGTATGTATCAAAATAAAGACATTTTAAATCATCAGAAAAATCTCACCATAGTTAAAAGGTGCATTAAACAAAAATATTAAAACAAAAAGTCTTCAAAAACTGGAACTCAGCGATTTTCCAGTTATGAACCAGGGAACAACCTATCATTTAATATTGAACATAGTAGCAGAGGAATGGAAAGTTTTAAATGTGAACCTTTTAAAGAGCTTCTGGAAAACTACAAACCAGCCAGACTTATTTCCATACTGAACAAACTGGTAGAAGCAAATAGAGACTGAAATGATTAGATGTATAAATAACTATAATCATAATGCTGAAGACTCAGCATGTTTTTGTGGAAGGCAGCCATGCCTCAAAAGCCTCTTGCAGATCGTTGAGGGAGGCAGAAAGCACACAGATGTGTGCTTCAAAGAGATTTTGACATGGTCATTCAGCAAAGACCATTTTTGTTGTTAGAAAAATTAAGTGGTCATGGAGTACATACAAAGGAAGGTCTTCTCAAGAAGTAGCAGTTGATTAAAGATACAAACATTAGCAATAGGTTTAATTTACCCACTAGAAACCCACAAGTTTTGTGTCGGGATCAGTGCTGTTCAACGTGTTGAGGAAAGTACCAAAAAACTGTAGAAACTGTCCATATCAGACCTCATGACAAAATTGTTGTGGATCAAAAGAAAACTGGATGAACAGAAGCTGCAAGAGGATCTTATGGTAAGGGGGAGAATATGTGACAAAATGATGGAAAATTAAATGTCAATTAATTCAAACTCTGGATACAAGAAGTTACTGAAAAGCCAAGGATACTTCACCTGGAGAAGAGATGGTTCACATGAAGGATTATAATGGAGGAGGACAAAATCATGGATGCAGTCAAGAAAGTAAATGAAACACTGATTTTCTGTGCCCAGGTTGTGGGAATTTGGGGACATCAAATGTAATTATCTAGCAGTAGGTCTACTGTAAACACCATAGATCACTTCTTCACACAAAACATAAATTAAACTGCATAACGCACTGCCAGAGGGTATCATGGAGGCCAGACATGGTAGGACAGAGTCTCCTACAGCAAACTGAACATTGAGAAGCACGTACAACTTAAAACGTGGGAGTTCTGAAACCTCTGATCCTTGCACACAGCATTGCTGAACTGCAAAACCTGCTGCTGGGTAAGAGCACTCTTACCCTTGTTCCTGTATCATCCTGAGACACCCCTGGTTCCACCCTGGATATTTGGCTTTACTCAGTAACCGTTCTCATCCTTTGCATCTGGCTTTCCCATCTGCAGGGGCAGTAATCTAAATATCTCCTGTACAGGTTGCACTATACCCAGGAGCAGATATCCCGATTTTCTGCTGTGAAAGTGTTTCTGACAAATGTTGAACAAATTCCTCAAGAAGAGACTGTTGCTGTTAGTCCAAAACATCCTATGCTTAGTGACACAGCACAGAATCATATATAAGACCCTATTCAACTGAAATACTATCTTCCAGAATTCCAGAAGTTTCAGCTCTGCAGGGATCTGTAGAAGAGGAGAACATGACAGCCCCCAGTCCCTGCCCTGAATGGCACAGGGAGGAACTTAACCAGAGAGCTGCACCTGCATTTTAAGCAATACCCTGACTCTGGGCCACAGGGAAATCCTATGTTCCTCCAGCTGTGCAGTTCAATCCAGCTGACACATGCTCAGCTTTAGCCATTCAAAAATGAGTGATCCAGTTATGTAATCCCTGCCCCTGCAGCCAATGGAGATGGATAGAGGGATTTAAAAGATGAGTAGAAGTGACATGAGTTAGTTGTGGGCTCAGCAGTGCTGAGGAACAGTTGAACTCAAGGCTCTCAGAGGGCTTATCTGCCTCACCAATTCTATGATTTGGTGTTTCCTGTGTTTCCAGAAAGTGATTCACTCCATTGTTTTTAGGTGTCTTAGGATGGTCAAAAGGCCACAAACACTGCTCTCCATGTTGTTTAGAGATTTGACACAACCAGTTTCAACTATGCACTTACATTTTTCATTCATTTTGCCAGAGTTTGATAAGGTGAGAGCTCCACTCTTGGAGATGATGAAGTCAACACCAGAGGAGAAGGTGCAGCTTGAAGCTACAGCACTGGTGAGGGTTCAGCATGTGCTCACAGAGAGATGGAAACTGAGAGAAAGGGAGAGGGAGAGTGTTGAAGGAGATCTGGTAGAAGGAGAATAAAAGTATTGCTCCTAAGGAGATGCACTGTTTGTGAAGGATAATATAATGTTCAATAGTGTGAAAATGGGAAAGATCTGCAGGTGGAAAAGTAACTAAATAGAGTCTAGTAATAAACATATAGCACAAGAACAGTAGTCCTGACCCTCTGATAAGAACTGTGGAGAACTGTGTTAACTGAGATTACAGAGGCTGCAAAATTAGGATGGGCAGCAGCAGTCCATTCATACACATACAGGTTAATGCTTCACTGGGATGAACTATGGAGAAAAACTTTTTGGAAGCAATAAATTATTATATGCCAGAATTAACTAGTCTAAATTGTTCAACCCACAAGGAAAGATGTGATTCAGGATGTGGTCTGGAATGGTGCATAAGACTTGATTCCAAGAGGCAGAAGTGGAAGAACCCATTCGTAAGAATGACTGCAACAGAATTTTAGCTCTTTAGTGGAGAGCAAACTAAATGAATGCAGCATGTGAAGGTTCAATTTCAAGAAAGGTAATTATATAAAAATGCAGCAATTGGTCAAAAAGAGTTAAAAGGGAGCAGACCAAAAATGTGCAGGATGACTGGGGCTGTAGGTTGTTCACAAATGCTGTACTGGCAGTCAAGGAATCAGTGGGCTCATTGGAGGCCTGGGTGTCAAAAGGGTGATGGCAAGGCCATAGCTGAGAACCTCAAGGAATTTCCTGCATCCATCGCTGGTGACACTGTGCTGATGCACAGACGTGAAACACTGAGATGTGTTTCCCTCCTGTGTACCAGCACCACCAGGAAGGCCAAGGGCTGAGTGGTTTCCCATATGATCCCACCTACAGAGAGGGCTCTGAATGCAGTTCTTGAGGCCCACACACCCCTGGAGCTGCCCTCTACCCTGGGGCATGCAGAGCGTGCTGTGAAGAACAAGATTCCTGCTAGCATGGAGAAGCACAGCCTCTTGGAAAAGGACAACAGGGCAAAGGCAAAGGCAAGCCCATGACGAAGCCAGTGAGCACATGAATGCCCTCAGGCATGGATGGGTGCAGTGACATCCCCAGGTTTGCAGGTGATCCTCAGGTTCTTCAGGTGGTTGAACACCTCACTGAAGGTGAGCAAATCTAGAAGGACCTCACAGAACTAAGTAAGTGGACAAATATGTGACTGCTGAACTTCAGTAAAGGAAAATGTGGTGTATCCATAAGGGAAAATTATCTGGAACAGCTCAGGAAGGAGCTCAGAATCATCATCAGCAGTTGTCTGACAGCATCAGCTCAGAGTGCAATGGCAACTAAAACATGCAGTGAGTGTTGGCTCCTGCCAGCAAGAGCCACAATCACAAACCAGAGGCTGGGCACCTTTTACCCCTCTTGAACACCTCAGTGCAGCGTATCAGAGGGGCCACATGCAGTTCTGGTCTCTGCACTTCAAGAAGGAGGTAGTGAGGTCACAGAGGGTGCAGAAAAACAGAATTAAAAAGGCTGAGGGATGCAGCAGCCACTGTATGAGGAAAGAATTTGAAAAGTCTGAGGTCTTCAGGTAAGAAAAGGGCAGGGAGGATGGATAAGATGGAGGTTTGGAAAACTATGAAAGCACTGACTGAGGTGGATGCAGGGTAGCTGTTGAACCAACATGCAGCACCAGGAGTTACATTATTCAGTATTTTGGTAAGGAATATTCCTCAGTGTCACCCGTGTCTGCCACAGTAGTTGCTGTATTTTCTTACCTGTATGTACCAGCAAGAACTTGATCACAATCAACCAGGACAAATTTCTCCAGAACCTGGCCTGCAAATTTCTTGCCGGCTTTGCTGTAGTACGTGTCTCCACTCAGGCATCTTATGCGCATGTTCTGAAACCAAAGCAGGGAGAGCTGGTAAGGGGCCATGTACTGAACTGAACTGAGATTCTGTTCCCTTGTGCATCACTGCTGGACTCCCTCAAGCTCATGCTCTGCTCCGAGAGGTAGAACTCAGCAAGGCATTAAGTATTTCTTGGCTCCTATGTACCAAGTATTTTGTCACACTGCCTGCTTCTACAGGATAAAAAAACCAGCAAAAATTAACAAGTTGCACTCAAGTGCAAATTCTAGTTTTAAAATAAACTTGGGAGAATCTTGTGAACCTACAGATAATTTCTGACATATGTAAAGCTATCCAGTTTCTTCCAGATTATTAATAATATTCAACACCCCACACTAGCTCATGGCTCTACATTGAACTAAATTTTGATGCATAACAACTAGCTAGTTTCTAATCAATAGTGTGCTGCTCTGATTTTATACAATTACAGGCTTAAAACACCACTTGACAAAAAAAAAAAAAAACCTTACAAAGAAGAATATCTGCATTTTAAGGAACTCCTTTTATCAATACATTTTAAAATTATATTAACATTTTCAGCTGCTATACTCAACTGAAGCAGACCTGATGCTCCACTGCAAATACTTCTCTGATACAACCTTGCCCTGTAAAACCAACTGCCCAGAATAAACTGGGGAATATGGCTCTTCGTATCCATTGGGAGCCTCTTTCATAATGTGAGGCATTTGCCCAGGATAGAAGTTATTTGCACCTCAGGTGAGGAAGGCAGAAGAGCAGAACAGTCACTGGAAATTGTTGCTGACCTGCTCTGTGTGATACAATGGAAACAAAACATCTGGCATGTAAATAAGCATCCCTAAGGCTACACCTACACGGGGCTGCCAGGTCGTTCCTTCTTGCCCTCCAGGCCAGCTCCCCTGACACCTGGAGCACCTCTGGTACAGCAGGAGCTGTCACAAGCTGTCACCACTTGTATTTGACCAGGCAGATCTCTCTGTGGGCAGCTCATTCCTGCCGAGCATCAGCAGGAATGACAAGCTACAGACAGAGCCCTACAATTTGCTCCTGGGAGAGGTGGGCGCTCAGGGGAATGTGGCAGTGCCCCTCTGCCACCCAGAAGATTTCTGGCCAGGCACAGGCAAGGGACAAGCACCAGCAGCTGGGATTCGCCTGCAATGTTCCCACAGGGCGCAGTCCCACGCTCCTTCCAGCTTTCCGGAGCTGCCCCTGGGCACTCCTGTGCCCCCTTCGCCTGCCTCCCACGGGGCTCAGGGCAGTCGCCCCTCGGGGTGAGGAGCGAGGCAGGGACCCTGCGGCAGCGACTCCCCCGCGGGTGGCTTCCCTCTGCTGTCAGAGTCCCCGCGGCAGGAGCTGAGCTTCCCTCCGGGAACACGCTCCCAGTGGGAAAGGATCGGCTCTCACACTGCACTGAGGGTCTCCCGGCCCATCCAGGAGCAGCACCGCCCTCCAGGGTGCACAGCAGCAGCACATCTGTTCCTGACCAGAGCCCATCCAGGCTCTCTCTTGTAGTGGGCAATGGCAGCTGGGGAGAGCAGGAAGAGGGTAATTATTTATGATGCTGCTCCTAATACTGTTGCAGACCCTGATTTCTACTCAGGGGATTTCCTGAGCTTCTTGTGGTTTGTCTCAGGGTGAAGCCCACCATGATCACTTCTCCAAGTACTGGTCCAGTCTTCTCTTGAGTTCATGGAAACTTCAAGCAAGGACAGAGCTGAAGCTTCAGAATTTTGGCACTGTGGCTCTCACTTGTTAGCTTTTTATATCCCAGAACATATCCTCATCTGCCACCTATGAGGAGGGAGAAACCTTTTCCCTGTAATGTCACTTGCGCATTGGAACAAGTTACCCAGAGAGACTGTGTGGTCTCCATGCTTGGAGATCTGCCAGGTACGGTGACCTCACAGGTGACACTGTTTTGAGTGGGAGGTTGGGCTTGATGACATCCTAAGTTCCCCTGCATTAACCTGTGATCCTCTGAAATGACACCACAAGGTGCTGATTCAGACCAAGATAATGCTGGATACTTGAGGAGGTGTTCACCTTGTCCTATGGCCAGACAACACAGGGATTTTTTTCTTCCAGTGCTGAAGTTTTAGTAATACTGGTTCTCACTGGGAGGAGCCTCCTCCTCACCTCTCTCCTGGGGAAATTTAAACAACTTCAGGTAAGGGATATTCCATAAATTTGTCACCACAGTGCTTCTTCAATTCCCTTTATCATTTCCAAGGCTGGGTGAGTTTCTGATATCTGGTTCATTTTTATAATTCTCTTCTTCCTCTTGTCAATTCAGACCCTGAATCATCCTGACAAGATGGGATGAGGGAAATCTGAGCACACAAACCTGGAAGCAGTGCAGAGTACCCACAGAAATCATTGGGCTCAACAGAGCAGGGCCATGGAAGCTGCACCAAAGCAGGGAGAGAATCCCACGGATCCCCTGTGTGACCTGTGTCTGCTGCTGGAGGAAAGACACCCAGGTACTACTCTTGTTCCATTCAGATGGAAATTCCAGGTTCAGCAGATTGATGTTTGGAAACTCCAACTTAAGTGACTCTGCTGTCACTGCTGCCAATGCTCCACACAGGATTTTCTGATGCTCAGCACTGGAATTTGCCACCAGTAGACTCAGATGTTTTTTTCAGAAGTAAGATGCTGGAGGTGCAATTACCCCAAATTCACCATTCAACCCCAAATTGTCACCAATTCTTCCAAATGGAGATTTACCACCACATCCTGTCACAACTTAGAGGCAGGAATAAAATATGTACCCTCATTCCACTCAGATGTGTATTCAGCCTGTAGGTAATGGACTGCTTAGGTGCATCACTGTAAGAGACACTTGAGATGGAGAGCTAGTGAGTCATGGAATGGGAAGGCAAGTGTTAATTACCCATTCAAGCACATGACATGACATTAGACCTAACAAAGAGACATAGACATCTTCACAGATATAAACTCATTCTAATTTTAATTTTAATAATGGCCACCTCTTTGATAAGAAGCAATAAAATATATTTTGGAGAGATAAAATTCATCTGAATGTCCCAGGTCATTTCAGTGTGGAAGTTATTTATGGGAGCAAACATGCTCCAGCATGGAGCAATTTTCACCAAGAGCTGCCATCTCAAGAGTCAGGATGAAATGGGTCTGGCTTGTTAAGAAGCAAGACAGGACAGAGCTTCACCAGCATGGTGAATCATTTAGGTTGGAAAAGACATTCAAGGTCATGGAGTCCAACCTTGTCAGCTGGACCAGAGCACTGAGTGTTTCTCTAAAGAAGCCTCCCTAAATGAACCTTAGTGCAGACAGGTTAAAAATGAGGGAAAATTAAGACATCTTAACTGTATCCATTTGGAATATCCTGTAAAACATTATTTTTGCATTGTCCCTAGCTTGTTTTTTAGCTAGGAATACTTTTGAGCTAACTGGAAAATTTCCAAATGTTCCCATCAAAAATGAAGGGACAACCCATGAAACTGGTGCCTGGAGTGGAATCAGTGCTCCAGGGAATCCTGCACACCCAGGGAAGGTGCCCAGCACTGCTGGCCTTACAGGAATAACAAATGACAAAAAAACCCAACTTCCATTGAGAGGTGGTAGCCAGAAGCGGGGATAATCTCTGGGGTGCATCTCTGGGAGGCATCTCTGAGGCTGCAAGTTCCTCAGAGAGCTTATGGCACTGTCACATTCATTTTTACTGTTTATCTGCTCTGTGATAGGCATCCACTGAGCAGGAACTAGGTTTTTCACAAATCCCTCACGGACCCACAACTGAATTGCAAAGCCTAAAAGCAGGACTTAATGTGAGATTTTTAACCTGTGGGTTCAGCAGAAGGAAATGATGGGGTTTGCAGCAGGACATCTGAGGGGACTCACTGCTCTCCTTGCCCTCCCAGCTATTGCCCTGCAGCAGCTCTGGGCAGAATTTAAATCCCGGAGCTAAGGGATCTGAACTATGAGCAAATAAAATTTGGCAATTATATGTCATAGAGCAGGGGCTGTGTCCGCTCCCCTGTGTCCAGATGATCCAGGTTCACATAAACTAAATTTCCTAGCCTCCCTCTGCATCTCAGCAACTCACTGCATCTCATTGGCCCCAACTTCACACTCCATACATGGAAAACTGAAATGAGGACCACAAAACATCAATATATGTGACTAGGAGGCTCCTGCATGCCTTCCTCTTGCATCCAGATCTCAGTTTCCTAGAGCAAACAGCCTTGGTTTCTTAGACTGGGACAGGGAGAGAAGGGATATATCCAGGGGAAAAGGGATGAGTCCTAGGGACCAGGCAGAGGGAACAGAACACATGGTACATTGTTTTTATGAATTCCATCCTTTTTATCAAATCCAATGTGTGGCTGAAAACTTACTGGGAAGCTGTCCTGAGTAAGAGCCATTTTATTGCACATTTCCACAAAATGCTTCAAGTACTCTTCATCCAGGATCAGGTAAATGGGGACGTGCCGTCTGCTTGAGGCCTCCAGCAGGTCACACAGGATTTCCATGTCTGTAAACAGATCCATCACAATTGCTATCACCTGGCCAGGAGAAAAGAAGTGTGGGGGGAAAGAAACACAAGAGACTGTTGAAATCTCATGCCCTGAGTGATTTGTACTTTAAATTATGTGCTTTAAACTATTCAAGCCTCCTGAGTTGCTGAGACCCTGTGGCCACCTGAATGGAGACGATTCTGGACCTTTGTGTTTAACAGCCCTTACTCCACTGTGGCAGCTAAAATCAAATTTTAATAACTATTAAGAAAATCCCCACCTGGGTACCTCCAGTCTCATCTGCTATTCACAGAAAGGAATAGCTGAAAGGGTAACATGGGCACAAACTCTGAATTTCAGTGGTGCAACAAGTATGTGCTGCCTTAAGAAAATATGCCAAAAATAAAGCATATAAACAAGAGCTGAGACTGAGCAAAATCATTGTTCAATCAGCAAGAGTGACTCTACATGACTGGCAGATTAATACGAAAAAGTAAAATTTTTTTTCAGGATGGACACACTGCCAGGTGAGGGAAAAGGTATTGTGATAAAGTATGTGCAAATCCTCGTTCCAAGATTAGATCCTAGGGGTCCCTAGACAAAATCAGAGAATAATGTGTGTGGAAAGGATGGCTTCCCCTTCCCTGCTGGCAGAACTCCTGCTCATGCAGCCAGGGATGCAAGTGATGGGTATGAAACCTGACAGGAGGAAGAAGGAATAATGCTAAGATTATTAAAAAATAAAAATACATTAATCTCAATAAAGCAAAGCTCAGGTCTCCAAGGAAGGGGTTTTAAATAGGAAAAGAATTTTAAAGTGAACTGCCAGTTCTTTAAAGGATGAGATTGAAAAAGGCCATGGGAATCCATCCCACTGCAGAGATGGAGTGGGAGGCAGCAGACTGTCATGGCTATGTGAATTCTCCAAAAATGGGAATGAAAATACAGAAAACAGAAGATAAGTCATGACAAGCAGCTACATGTGAGTTGACCCAAGACTAGAAAATTCAAAGTACAGAATGACCTGCAATAAGAACAATGCATCAAGGGAAATCAGTCATCAAGAGATTCAGATGGGACCGGAGACCCTGCTGCTCTGTTCCTCATGGAATGAAGTTGCCAGCTGACAAACACTGGGGGGCCATTATTTGGATGAGGAAGTGACTGTTAGGATCCATCTGTTGGCTGTCATTGCCACTCTGAGGGTCAGGGGGACACACTGGAGAAGGAAGGAACAGGCAGGAGAGCACTTGCTGAGCAGGATGATTTGTCACTGCCCCTGAGGATACAGAGCACCTGATGACTCAGACCCTGAAGCATCACCAGTTAACACTGAGAACTCATGGGAGATAGGAATACACTGTGGGATGGAAAAGGGCAGGGAAGGAAAAGCTGAAAAGAAAAAATGGAACTACTGCCCAAGTGTTGCAGTTGGACATGAAATAAAGATGCTTGACTCCAGTCAGAAGGCAGAAGAGAATCAGAAGGCTTTATTTACAATTCATTCAGCCTTTTTATAACATGCTGCACTAAAAAGGCACATTATTGATCCATAGGATTGACACCTCTCTCCATTGGTTAAGTAACAGAAATAGCAAAACAACACTTGGGAGAGAGATTGTGGGAAAGGAATGTTGTTTACATAATATTGTTTTGAAACAAGGAAAACTGTTGAAATGTTTCCCTTGGGAAATGCTAGCAATTCACAGGCTCAGAAATATTGGGCCTGCACCCAAGTACTTAAGTCCCAGTCTTTACTATATCATAGTGAATAAGGTGACTGGTGTTCATAAATTGGGTTTATAATCCTGATTTGTGTTTCTGCACCTACCAGACAATGCCCAAATAAAGATGACTCAAAGCCCACTAAATTTGAGAGTGAAGTGCCAATAGCCTATTCTGCTTCTCAGTGTTCATGCCCTGCACCACACCTGGCACACGAAATGCATGAAAGTCAGTTCTGCTGCCATCATGCCCCTCATCAGGAGGGAGCCTGTTTTCCAAAACCTCCACTGCCTGTGTTATGTGCATGGCCACAGATGCAACTCTCCATAGTCCAAATCACCCCTCCAGGGTGAGCCTTCCTCTGCCACTGCTGCTCATCTGCTCCTCTTCAAACCAAGAATGCAGAGGATGGCAGTGAGGTCAGCTTTTACATGTGCAGTGATTCAAGCTTTAAATAGGAATGGGGGAAATTGCAATCATGGCATTGGGCTGATCTGGAATAGCTTCAGAAAAGAGGAGAGGAGCTACAAGTTTAACTGCCCTTGGATTTGTGCTCCAGACTGCCACACTGGCCCAGATTGCTCACTGCCCAGTAGCTCTTCTGCTCTGTTTTCATTAATAATTTGCCTCTTTCCAGGCTCACACTCATGGTCTCAGTACTGCCATGGGCAGAGTGGGGCCCCTGGGCTGCCCCATGCTCTCCAGCCCAGTCTTCTGCTTGGGGAGCTGGCTCCTCTCAGCCTGTACAAGCCATGGAAAGTCCTTTGTCCAGAGCCACAGTGGAGAGGACAGCAATGTAGAAAGCCCATTCCTGCTTCCTTGGGGATTGAGCCCTTTTGCAGATGGACAAGATATCATGGCTCTGTTTTTCCCCCAATACCCATCTCTGTGATGATGCCCAACAAACTGTCATTGGTCCTCAATGTCTTGCAAGAGGCCCCAGGCCCAGCTCACCACTGCAGGGTTTAGGGAAGAACCTTCCCAGAGGATGGTGTGATCCCAGACATCTACATGCAACACAAGGCAGCTGTCAAGAGCTAAAAATCATTCCTGCTGTCAGGCCAAAACCACACCTCCATCCTCTCACCTTGGTCCCAGGAGATACAAGCTGCAGAACCTGACTCCAAAGGGCACCTCTTTTGTAGCCCTTGTCAGTGTTGTCTCCCCAGAAGCTTTACAAGGGTTTGGCAAACTTCTCCCCTGTTGAAACGTGCCCGTCTATCATGGAGAGCAGTCAGTCCTGGAGGAGCTCTGCAAGCACTGAGAAGCATCTTCAACTTCCCAAATTAATGTTGCTGCTGGTCTATCAGCACAAGGTGCCACTGAGACCCACAGTGTAAAAGGACTTTACCACATCTCTCTACCCTATCCTCCAGCCAAAGGCCAACTGCAATTTAGCCAAATTTCTTTGATGGGTCACACATCCTCTGATGATGAAGCACTGTAAAAAAACTACAGCCCAGACCTTGTGTAAAGCCTCAGGCAGGTGCTTCTCAGCCAGACTTTGCCTCATGATATCCAAGCTCATCTCAAGCTTAGATTTGAGGCAGGATTGTCCTGGGGACAATCTAAACTCTGCTTAGGAAGTGCAATGGTGTCAAGGAAGATCAAAGATCATTTATCCCCAGATCCCACATGTTCAGGGGCACTGCCTGTACCTGGGGTGCACAGGAGGTCCACACCATCTTGCTTTCCTCTACCAGTTCTTGCAGGCTTTGGCAGGGCTGGTTGCCACGATTTAGGCTGATCCTTGCCCAAAATCGGCACTGCCAAGGCCTCAGTGCTCACTGTGAGAGGGACGGGGCTGAGCAGGCAGCAGCACATGGCACAGAGTCACCCGCAGCAGCCGATGCCCAGGCTGGATGCAGGTGGCCGGGCTGAGGCGTCAGCGAGAGCCCCAGGCAGCGGGGCCAGCTTGTGCAAGCTGGGTGGAGCCCTGATAGTCACACCCAGGCTTTCCAAAGCGGGTCTTTGCTTGGTCGGGAGGTGGAGCAGGCTGCAGCTCCGCTCACACCTTCCTCCGCAGCGCTCCCAGTGTGCAGCACGGCCCATGCTGGGCAGGAAGGACAGCAGTGTCCCCGTGTGTGCTGCAGTGGGGACAGAGGGCAGGTTGTGCCCTCCCTGCAGGGGAACAGGCAGGTGCCCGTGGGGCTGCTCATTATAACTGTGGGTAGTCCATAAGGGCACTGAGATCAGAACATCCTTTTGGAAATCAAAGCAGGCAGAAGCCAAACCCGAGAAGTTTGGAGGGAAGAAGACCCTGGAAGATTTTTTCCCCTCAAACCTCCTAAAGCAATGGGAGTTGAGTATCTGAGTACCATTTGCAATTCAGGTTCCTGACAGCTCATGTCTCACATATAACGCTTTGGGCATTCAAGTCAATGGGGCCTTACAAACCTAAACCTGTGCCTGTGCCTCCAGCCCCTCCATTTCAGTGCTGGGGGCTGCAAGGCAGGGGCTGGCTTGGGGCATCATCCCTGCTCCTCACCATGCTGATCATGACCTCTGAGTCCATGGCTTGGCCTTGGCAGGTCAGGATGCTGCAGAGACACAGCTGCCCCACAGGCTTTAAAAAAATTCACACCTTGCCATTGTAGGGTTAAAACATGACATTTCCAAACCCACTTCTGGAAACTCACAATTCAGCAATTACTAGAGTCATCACTTTAGGAATTACAGCACTTAACAGAACCCCACTGGGGTTTGGCATCTGTCTGGCTTCTAACCAGCACAGCTGGTTTTACTGGTATTTGCCAATAGCAGTGTGGTTTGGGTCATTACTACAGTGGTGCCATTTGATCTCTTGCTCCCCTGGGGACTGTCAGGGACCCTTCTGCCACCAGGCACAGACACGAGTGCACAGCCAGAGTCCAAGGGGCACAAGAGGGGTGGAAGAAGCAGCATGGGCAGTTCAAACCAGATTGGAGCTCATCCAGCAAGAGCAAAATTGTAATAGTATTATCAAATGAAGGCAAAGGTGTGGCTGCGCTGCATCTTCCGATGTCTGCAAAGGGAAAAGCTCAAATCTGAACATCTGTCTTCAAAGAGAGCTGGTTAAATACAGCAAAGGCAAAAGACCAACCACACCAGAAGAAGATACCCATGAAACAAATGCTCCTTTTGCTAATTTGTCAATACAAATATGCTGTTGCAGGAGATGTCAGCTGACGTTGCCCTGTGACTCTACCAGGGAAGAAGCAAACAGCATTTCAAGACACACACCTCCCTGTCTACAGGACCTGGGAAAAACAGTTGGAGATCTCAACATCTTTCCCACATCACACCAGCACTGCATCCCTCATGGGAGGAGAAACACTTTAAAAGAGGGATCTACGACAAAAACTAAAAGTCTAGTGTCAAAAATACTGTAAATGTAGAAACAGCAGCTGCAAAGCAAAAAAACAGGTGGTTCTCTAAATGGTTCCTACTGGCATTTCAAGCAAAGGAAGTTTTTACCTCTTGTTGATCTTTTGTCATTAAGACACATAAGTAACATTCTTTTGGATGGTTTGTTGAGCAAAATGACTCGGTAAGTACTTAAATATGTGTAACTGGGGTTGTGAATGAGCTGGAATGGCCATCAATCATAGAGTTAATCATGGGAAGCACTGGCCAAAGCTGGTAACCCAGAAGCCAGTAGAACACCAGTCATAAATCAGTAAGATACTTAAAAACTCATTCTCACATTTCACACAACAGTAAAAAACACTGTGTGAAACCACCAACTCAAACATGAAGGGCAAAAGATTGTCAGGGCATTGTCAACCCAAGCAAAGAAAACAGAAAGCTCAGAATGTACTGAAAGTACAATAAAAGCATCCACTGCCCGGGCAACTCGCCCGCAGCAACTGAGAGGTTCCTGTGAACTGAGAAAGCAGCAAGGTGTTTTTCCTGTGGCTTAAAGGATCATAATATCACTGAAGATCCGGGACACGTGCTGAGTGATGGGAGGACACTTCTTGGTAGTCATTTACTCTGTGCATTCTGCCATGACTGTGCCTTAATCCCCACTGCTGACAAGGATGGGGTCAATATCACAGAACTTTTCAGATCATTTAAACTACCATAAGTCAGCTGCCTGCAAGGACAAACAAAGCTTTTTGTCATTTTATTTCCTGGACCAAGTCTTCCTGTAACTGCCTATCAGATGCAATTGGAAGTTCAGGCATTAAGCAAGGGCTGCTTACAACTGAGCGGCAGCGCATGTGGCAAAATGGTCTTTTGGGCAGAAGAAAAAAAATCCCCATTCACCTCATATCACACCCAAACTTCACTGATATGTGGCTCTTTGAGGATGTTTTAATGCTGTACAGCAATCTGAGCTGCTGGGAATACATAAATTCGTTTGCTCAACTCTGCTGATGGTTATAGAAGATCACACTTGAGCTGCAGCGATCCAGGTGATTCCTTATCTCCTAGCTTTTGCACGAGCAACAATGAATGTAAGGAGTGACCATGAAGTTAAATAGGAAACTACTGGAGTGATAAGAGAAACCGCCAAAGCTGACTGCTTAAAGTGAACTTTGCTCTAAATGTTTCCTCAATATCTCAACACAAATACTACAAAAGAAGATTGATGTGAAACAGCTGAAAAGAACCATAAAGAGGACAAAGACAAAAGCTGAAAATGTGTCTGAGATAGTTGTCTGAGCTGCTGCTTTCACACAGAGTACAGTGGCAAAGCAAAAGAAACAACAAGCAGCATAATGCAGTGAATAAATTCATGCCAGCATTGTGCTTGGTAGGCAGGCACTGTCGTCATCCAGTTTTTATTACATCCAAGGGTTGTAATAACACACCACAAACTGTGCAATGGAGCAAAATGGGCTGATCTTACTCATCCCCAGGGAGTCACAGACATCAAGCCTAGGAGACAGGATTCTAACTTAATTCAAACCACAGGCAGGGATTTTCAGTCCCACAAATTTACTCAGGTCATATGTGGTGAGGTCCTGGCCCAGGTTGTCCAGAGAAGCTGTGGCTGCCCCATCCTTGGAAGTGTCCAAGACCAAGTTGGACGGGGCTTGGAGCAACCTGGGATAGTGGAAGGCATCCCTGCCCATGGCAGGGCATGGAATGAGATGAGCTTTAAGGTTCCTTCCAACACAAACCATTCTGAGATTCTCGCTGTGACAGGAACTCACCAGTGGTGTTCTCTTGTCCAGCTTAAAATGATGTCCAGGGCTGGAGAAGAGCCCCGGCTGTGCAGAGGGGAGCAGGGCTAGCTGGGACACACAGAGCCAGGGACACTGCAGGCCTGCCACACACCCACGCCAGGTTCTGGGACTGCTCTGCATCCCTGCAGCCATGGACACAGAGTCCATGCCCTGCAAGGGCACTGTCTGGATGACATGAAATCCCAGGCAGAAAGAAATTACAAGAAAGGAAAGGAGCAGGAACAGTTACAGGTCTGCTGCAGAAAAAGCAGTCACATCATGCCAGACATGTTGAGAGCAGCGACAGCGTGGAGCGTGTGGTTACAGGTGTGGGACCAGCCACCAGCCCCAGGCACTGTGGCACAAGGCTCCCTCAAGGGACACAGCTCTGTACATACCGTCCGTGCCCGGCTGATCAGAGACCGGACCAAATCCTTAATGCTGTTTGTTTTGTTTCTTTGGAAAATCACAGTGGCTTGAGTCTGGCCAGACACCGTGAGGAGTGGCGTCCCTGGCCACCCCAGCTCCAGCTCCGGAGGGTGCACATCAGACATGAGGGGGAAGTAGGTGCCTGATGTTAGTTCAGAGTTGAGGGAGAACCTGTCTCCAGTGTCCGTATCACCAGGGTCAGCTTCTTTGTCTTTCATTGCACTGGGGTCTGGGAAGCTTTGGTTCCTCTGATGGCTGATATATTCCATGTCCAAGGTGGAAAGAAAGGGCAGCTCCTTCTCCTCGGCGATGGCGCTCAGGTAGCCGCACTCCCCCTGCTCAAGAAAGGCATCGATGGCCAGCCTGGCTGTCTCGCTGTGCTGGAGCACCAGGGGGGTGGGCTCCCTCCACCACGGCTTCTTCAGCTGTTCCAGGCGGCTCTTCAGTGGCCCAGACACCCCTTGCTGGCTGCCATAGCTGCGGTGGAGTTGGGGCCTCACCTCGGCTGCCAGGTAGTTGAACATGACTGGAGCTGCTGATGCTGAGAGGTGTCTCTCCTGCTGGATTAGTCCTGTGTCCGTCTTCAGCTCTTTTCTGCCCCTCCTGCACTCCTGAGCTCCTCCCAACAGGTTCCTTCAGGACTCAGCATAAGCTCAACTCCTTAATCACCAGGTAGAGCCTCCCACACTGGGGGAGGAGCCGGCTTTTCCCAGCTCCCTCACCCGGCTTTCCCAGACATGCACCTGATACTGGGTGGCCAGAGTGTCCCTTTTTGCAAGGGGAAGAATATCAGCTCTTCAAGCTGCTCCTTCCTCTTCCTTGTAACTGATTAATGTATTGTCCCCCGCTCCCCTTCCCTTCCCTAGAGAGGTCCCCACCCTTGGCCTAGCAGGCTCTAACCTGTTTTGTCCCTCACTGTGGAAATGCAGATGCTGGAACTTGTTCCTGCTTGAAATTTGTTCCAAATCAAACACGCTGCTTAGTGTCAGTTATAATGAAACACAAATATCCCAAGTGGGTAATCAGACTCGGCAAAGAAACTTACTCATCCCTGAGCCATAGATAATGCTCCTTAGCATTTCTTGGGAGCCCGGCCCTGCTACACTAGCACCTGGCAGAGAAACCAGAACATTCTATTTTTTGACACACAGAATCATGGTGTTTGTAGGAATCACAACAGGGATCTTGGTCATTAGGTACTGCAGGCGAGAAGAGCAATATTTCATGTGCTCTTTTAGCATCTCCTTGGAATCCTTCAAGGACATTCAGCCTTTGGAGTCTAGTGCTGTGTCAATGATACTGCCCACATGCTGCTTATTGGGGATTAGTTAACTCCAGCTTCCCCAAAGCATCATGGAGTTATTTTTGGAGGAACAGTACAGGCAGACATTGGTATGTGAATTAAAGCACTGTGTAGGAACACACCATGAAAACGTGTGAAGAATTGCTGAGGAGCAGAGATCAGCTCACCCTGGAGCTACTGAACTCCACACATGCAACCAGGGAATGAAGAACTGGCTGGAGAGTTGATGTGATAAATTGGCCTTTTATCTACAAAATCCCCTGCGATTAAATTAAATTATGTAAAAGCTAAATGTGTGCCCTGGAATGTTCACAGTCAATGGAGAGGGATGGCCATGCCAGAGTGTGAACCAGCACATCCAGACACCAGGCTCTAAATCAGCTGGGATGGATCATGTCCCTAAGGGACTATCACTCACCACGGACTACACCTGAGTGGGATGATTAGTTTGGATTAGCTGTCTAGTGTCTAGATGCCTGAAGTCAAGATGAAGCCTCAGCAGGACTGCAAATCACAAGAATATTGCATTGATTGAATCAGAAAACAGAAGCTGGCTGCCAGCTGGATGTGATGCACTGAGCAAGGGCAAAGTTGGGATGGGACAAAATCATAACAAAGCTGCTGGCACAGAAGTGTTACAGGTGAAAGTAAACATTAGAACAGCTTAAAGAATAACTTAAAATATGAACAGCCAACCCAGTGTAAGGAAGTTTGGGGAAGTAACAAAGGGAAGAGCTGTAACATGGTGGGTGGGGATTTTTCTGGAGCTGCTTTGCCAGGATGTAACATAAAATAAGTGTACCATCACCCTGCTTTGTGCCTTCCTAAAGAGTCGAAAAGAATGTGAATTTTAAAAATGCATATTTTCTGCCCCTGGTTTGATACAGAGGATTTGTAAAGGGATTTGCACTGTTTCCAGCTGGTGTTTGGTAATGATCTACTCTCCCTCCAGTAATTTCTCATGGTCCTCAGCACATGAAAGCACACACAATGTAAACATCTCCAGCCCAGCTTGTCAGGCTGGGCTCCTTCAGGGTTGGTGGGGAGAGGCAGAGACTTCTTGGAGTCAGTTACCTCACCCTGCAAGCAGACACCTGGAACAGGCCCGATGAAATGTGCCTTGGAAGTGCTTATCTCTCCCCTCTGAGCAGCAGGAGCTCGGGCTGCCCAAGTCACTGACAGAGGTTTACCATGCAGACATCTAAAATTAGATGAGAGGTGTCCTGTCCCTGCTGTCTGGCAAAAGGCTCTAATTGGCACTCAGAGGCTGATTGGCCAACACAGGATGTGGAATCCCATCAGCCCTTTTTGCCAGCTAAAAGCAGGGATCTTATCTGGAAGTGTTGTCTACACACCTTCTGCAATCCACAGAGAGAAAGACAAGGGGAAAATTCCCTCTGGCTGAACACGCCCCAAGTGCCACTTCCAAGTCAACGTCCCTGCAGCTCTGCTCTGGCTGATATCTGAGCTCAGCCAGGATCCAAGCATTAGGCAATACTTCATTCTTCCATCCCACAGATGTTCTTGGAGCTCAGCAAACACGAACACCTAGCCTGGGCTTTCCACAGAATGTACCTGCTTCTTCCTATTCATGCACACATGGGAGGCAGCCTGCCAACCTGCTTCCTGATAGATCTCAAAGAGCACTCACCTGGGAACACAAGAAGCCAGTTTGGCTTTTTTCCCCCCTCTATTTCAGACTCTATTCAGACTGAAACCCAATCTTCCATCTCAAAACATCAGAGTGCTCCTCAGGGCTGTACCAGCCGTACCAGCTGTACCAGCAATTCTGGAAGGCACTGCATAGTGTTCCACTGCAGAATTCACTCAGCCAGCCAGCACAGCTGGATGAGAAAAGTCCTGATTTTAGTTCCTTCACTGACCTCTGCTTGCACTGAACCCACAGAGCAGTGCAAAATCAAATCTCCCCATTTTTTGTCCAGGATTCCCAACCATTGTGTTACAGAATCTAAGCACAGTGGCAGCACACGAATTCCGTGTTTCAACTTTTCCATTCATTTAAGACCCTCTCAAATCAGGGGAGAGGCAGCCTCACACCTGTGCCACTGAAGGAGGGCACTGGACACCAGTTGCCAGCCACAGACCAAATGATCCAACCACAGAGAATGTCAGGGGAGGCAGGGACCCCCATCCCCTGCTCTCCCTGCCCAGTGGTGTGCCCAGCACAGAGGTTCTCTCCAGTTGCAGCTCCAAGGTCTCTGCCTTCCCTGTGCCCATGGAGCTGCTGTGATGACCCTCTGAGGTGCAGCCCCGAGCTGTTCAGGAGGCTGATGCACAGCTGGCAGGAGAGGGACCACAGTGTGCTGCTTCCCTCAGCTGCTGCCCTGTACTGAACATAGGAGAATGCACTTCCAGACACTCTTTCTGTGTCTCCTTCCAAAAGGAATCCACAGAGACAGAACTGGGTGTTGTAACATCACTGGGTCTGGTTACAGCAGGAAGAGGGTGCACAGGGAAGGATGTGGGACATTGAGCAAATCTGCCTAAGATGCCTTGTTTTGACAGGATGTGGAGCAGCCCAGGAGCTGGCAGGTGGGATGAGGAATGAAGGGGCCAAGGTCATTGTGATGTAGTCATTAATGAAGGCTTTGCATGTGCAGGACTCCTCACTTCTTAAAATGAGCATAAAGGAACTCTCACCTCTGGAAGAGCTGCAGCAGCTTCCTAGCAGAATCCAGGCTCAGCAGCTTCTGCAGGGCCCTCTTACATGAACACACCTGTACAAGACAGCAACAACAGGACAGCAGATATTGCTGGTTACAGATGTTGCTCTTTACATGACAAGTTAAAGTGAGGAAATTTGCCTTGGAAAAAAAAACCCCCAAAATGTCGTTTTTATACACAGAAGGCTCCCTAAAAGATTAAAAAATATTCAAGGCAGTGTTTGGAAGTATTTCCACTAACCTGCCCCAGGTCCCCCTGGCAGATCTATTGCCACTTGACCTAAAGTCCCTGGCAGCTCCCAGCATATCACATCTGGAACAGTTACTGAGATGTAACAGCAGAAGGTGGAGTCACTCTCATGTGAGCGCTCTGCATTCCCAGTGGAAGGATGAGGCCCAGCCATCTCTTCTGTCCCACAAATGAGCAGAGCAAGCTGCCCAGCAGGTTGAATGACTGTAAGCAAAACAAGTACTCCCTCAACATGTTGAGCAACTTCAGGAAGAACACACAGGGCAGCTCTGAACGCCTGAAGAAGGGGCAGTGGTCAAAAAAAACCTCACCAGAGGAGTCTGGGAAGGATCACAGGATTGTTAATATGCAACTGCCCCAGTCAGGGTGCAGGAGGCCAGGCAGCCCCGGCATCCACAGGTGACAGCCCCTCTGCAGGCAGAGGAGGAGCAGGCACTGCGTAAGCAGCAGAGCCCACTGGTCGCTCTTGCTGAGCCTCAGGGTCTTTCCTATGTCCTTGCCAATTTTCCCAGGCTCTCACATAAGCTGCTGCCCTGTCCTTGCCTTCTGAAGAGCTTCAAGAGAACATGGAGCATGCTGAGGGCTAGGCTGTGCAGACACAACGTGTCCAGAGATGGAGATCCTGTTCCCTGCAGCACAGGAACACCATCACCCAGAGAGCTGGGACAGCTGCCCATCCAGCCTGGGAGAGCTGGACACAGTGCTGGTCAGTGGGAAGGACAGGACACAGGTTCATCTCAGTCTTTTGCAGAGAAAAGAGCAAAGAAGCCTTGATTAGAGTTCATTAATCAAGGGGACAACAAAGATCAGAGAAAGTAGAGCAGATGTGAAGAGGCAGATGGGGAGGGGAGGAGCCCATACAGGGAAAAAAACCCTGGACAATGCTCTCAGGCATAGGGTGGGACTCTTGGGGTCCTGTGCAGAACCAGGAGCTGGACTCAGTGATCCTGACTGGGTCCCTTCCAGTTCAGGATATTCTATGATTCTAAATTAGGTGCCATCAGCATCACCCAAGAAAAATGCTCACGTACAAGGCTGTGGCCATGACCAAACCCCACACTGGGGCCTGAAATAACCACTGCATTTGTGGCACAGCTCTCATAGCAGAAGAATTAGGAAGACACAGCAGTTTCTAGGTATGGATTAACTTAAAACACTTAAAATTCCCTACACTGGGACTTTCTTCTTCCTTGAAGGAGGCAGCCAGTACAGCTTTGGAGCTCAATGCCTCATTCAACATAGCTGCAGAGGGGATCAGCAAACCTCTCCAAATGCTCAAGCAGTACTTCAGCACATCCCTGGGATACAGACAACCATCAGGATTTAACCATTCTCAACCAAGTAGGAGAATGTGGAAAATACGAGTGGGTCACAGGGCAGGACATGGCTCCCACTGCTCCTCAGAGTGGTGCCATGCACTGGCACATTTCCCAGGGACCAAGCTTGCACAACCAGCCCCCTCCCAGCTGATGCTCGGCCTCCCCAGAGCTTTGCTCCTTTTCACCTACTCTACATTCATCTAATTGAAAGCTCTGGTGGAAAAATTTGTTCTTAGTACCATTTCTGCATCCTACATTTGCCGAGCCAAGGGCAGGGAGACAGGACAGTGGTTAATTCAGGAGCAACAGTTCTGACCTTAGGGCTTGGTGGGGCAGAGACACGACTGAAAACATCATTTTGCAGAAGGTGAGGATGGGAGACACAAATCCGGGAAGTGGCAACTGCACTCCAACAGAGCTTAAGCACTGAACAGGTCAGGAAATGTGGGGATTGAGGATGCCTGTGCTCTCAGCACTGCAGCACTTTGAAGATGAAGGAGAAAACAGTTCAACACCCAAAGGTGATGTGAGCACAGCGGCCAAGGTGACACAAGAAAACATTTAACCACCTAAAATAGAGTGGGCATTGAAGAGTGTCAGATGACTCCCCCTTTCTCCAAAACATCTCAAAAATACCAGCCTAAAGCAAGAGACTTCCCAAGTTTGACCCTGTGAGACAAAACATGCTCCAAGGCGCAAAACAGAAGAGAAGGAAGACACTGAGTGCTCATCCTTCTACCAACAGAGAGCAAGCCAGGATCCAGCTGAAGTCATGTGTGCTTCCTAGCTGCTCAAGTCTCTTCATTTTAACATACCTGGGAAAGTTGAAGAGTAAGTCCTTTGGAATCTTAAGCAATGTCCAAATGCTGTATATGAGATAGACCAGACTGGATGATAAAGTGGTTCCTTCCAGAAGAAATTCACATGCATATGTTCATTTAAATACAGTAAGTGCCTCCAAGCTGATGGTCTGAGACCACTTTCCAAAAACTCACAATAAAAGAACTGTCCGTAAGTGAAGTACCTTCAATCATTCCCTCTGGAAAACTTTGAAAATAGGAAAAGACAAGCTTTACAATGTTTGGTTAAACCCCCTTTGTTCTACAGCCCTTGAAGCAGAGGTGTGCATAGGAATCACTCACCTGCCAATCTCTGCTGCTGGGACTCTTGCAATGGGAAATGTATTTTCTTTCCTTCTGGCTGGAGAGATGTCTTATATAAGATACTGACAATGGCAGCTTTCTAGCTCACCTTTTGAGAGCAATATGGGTCACATCAGGATCCCAGAATGGTTTGGGTTGGAAGGCACCTTAAAGCTCATCCAGTGCCACCCCTGCCATGGGCAGGGACACCTTCCACTGTCCCAGGCTGCTCCAAGCCCTGTCCAGCCTGGCCTTGGGCACTGCCAGGGATCCAGGGGCAGCCACAGCTGCTCTGGGCACCCTGTGCCAGGGCCTGCCCACCCTCACAGGGAAGGATTTCTTCCTGATATCCAATCTAGTATTGTAGGATCCTGTCTCTGGATAACTAATGACTGGGAAACGTCGTCTTCCCTGGTCCTGTGTAGCCTCCAGTGGATTTTGCCTCTCTAACAAATTACCCTTTTAATTCAGAGGCAGCATCTGCCTTGTTTTTCCACCAGGCCCCACACCCAAGCACACCCCACTGCTGGCTCAGCCCTTACAGCGGGTGGGTGAAGGCATTTCATGGCCCAGCCAGAGCCGTGATTACAGACCTTTATTCTCACCCTAATAAAAGGTGCAAGGGCACATGCCAATGACTCCAGTCTGCCACCATGACTTGTGGAGCCTCCTGCCCATAAACACAGGGGAGGGTTCAGTTTGACCACATGCTGTTCCACATTCAGAGCACAAAGGTGTTCTCCCCTCCAGGCCAGGCCAAGAACTCCTGCAGCTCTCCGGCCTCCCCGCAGCCATGCACAGTCCTGGCTGGATGGTGGTGTGCTCCCAGCCCTGTGTTCCCATGGCATGGAGAACATGAGCCCAGGTTTAAATTACACAGCAGGAAAGGGGTTAAAGTTTAAATAACTGTTTTGTATATGAATTAATGTATGTAGCTTTGAGCCAAACTATCTACCATTAATTTTTCCACCTATTTCAGGAGCAGTAAGATACACAAAGTAAAGTTTATTTTGGTACTTGGTATACTTCACTCTCATTAAAAATAAATTAATCAGCAAATTCCTACACAGCTCAGCCTTCTTTTATGTAAATACAAGCCAGCTGTAATGAATTACAAGGTGTTATTATCTCACACACACTGTATAATACTTCACACATAAGAGGTTTCTCTGCTTAGCTCAGCTTTCAACAAAAGCATCTTAAATAAACTGCAAGCAAGTTGTTTGGGCTGTAATGTTTTCACAGAGAAGGGATACATCTCACACAGAAAGACGGGCTCTTTACATGACTCATTTTATAACAAGTTAAACTGAGGAAGCTCGACCTGGAAAAAAAATTACAAAATGCCTTTTTTATACACAGAAGGCTCCCTAAAAGAAGATTAAAAAAAACCCACACAAGGCAGTGTTTGGGAGCCTCTTTGGTGAATCCCACTGCTTTTTACACGGGAAAGGGATTGCAAATATTCCCCAACACAAACACTATGAAGAAAACAACTTCAGAATAGTCACAGCCAGGCAGTTGCACTTTCACCAGACTAAGGAGTCAAAAATTAAGGATTAAATTCACAAATTAGAGATTATCACCTTTAACTTTTGCTTAATACTTTTATTAGGAATAAATCCTGACTTTACAGGGCTTATTCTTATCAAAAGCACACATGGCAAAGAAAACAAACACACAGCAATTTAACTGAGACTGACATTTATTATTGACTCAGGTTCTGGACAGGAGAGAAATTAAAACTGTTTTGCTATTGACCTGGAAACAGCTTGGTGAACCATCCACCCACACAGAGCACCTTGGTCTCTGCTGATCTCATCAGTGCAGCTCTCGCTCCCCTAATTACTGTGCTGGCATCATTTGCCTGCACAGCCATAGAAAGTTTTCACTGGTGTTGAAGGATTCTGCTAAATAAAAAGCCCTGGACCGCTGCTTCGGGGGATGGAGGATGGCAGAGTTCTGTGCCAGGGACACAATAGGGATGTTCTTTTCATAAAGGAATTCCTAGAAAACAATTCTATAAAGAATGTGGAAGTACCAGCAAGGCAGACTGAAACATCAAATACTGAGGCAGCTTTTAGTGCCAGCCCAGCCACAACTGGGGCTTTAATCTCCCTAAGACAGCCAAAGTCACAGAGGATTGCTGGGGACTGTGCATTATTCTCTCCATTCTCTTATCCTCGTGCAACAAAGTGGAGAGTTCCTAAAAGGGATTTTCACAGAAAACCCTTCAGAATCTGTTAAAGCAATTCTTAACTCCACTAAAGCAAAGATGGACCATTCCATCTCGATATCAGGCATTTAAAATATATACTTAATATCTAAATATGCAAAGCTCTGATTTACATTCACAACCATTCAGGGAGCAGAGGACACCACTGTGTCTCTGAGTAGCAGCTCTTTAAATGAGGCAAGGGACAGAAATATCTTTTCGAGAGAACTCTACATCATGGTGAATACCTGGTTTCCTAAAGGCAGAAGGCAGCTCTGTCCATTTGTCAGCAAGGGCCACTCGGGGCCATAAAAAAGACAGAGGTTCTTAAAACAATGAGCATTTATTTGCAGGTGAAGATTTGGGAGAATGGCTGTCCAGGAGGCTACAGAGGCACCACTGATGGGATAGCTAATGAAGTATTTTTCTTCCAACAGCAGACTGTTCTTCCTGACCACGCAGCCTCAGCCCAGTCCCATTCCAGGCACGCTGCCCAAGCTGTTCTGGCACGTGGATCTCAGAGTCCTTCGTCGTTGTAAACAGGGGACAGGGGCTTGAGGATGCTGCGGGCGTTGCTCTCCACCAGCGGCCTCCAGCTCACCTCGCCCGTGAGCAGCAGGTCCTCCCCGCTCAGCGCGTCCAGGTGCTGCACCTGCAAGCACAGCACGTCACTGCCACGTGTCCCTTGGCCCAGCCAGCCCCCTCAGCAGCTACACAAACACCTGTCTTTCCAAAAAGCAAGCACAACAGGGAGATTTCAGCCTACTCTGCCATTTGTGTGAGTTAGACCTAAAAAGGTCCCTTCCGACTGCGAAGCATCATGGAAAGGCCAGGATAAAGATCTGCAGATGCTCTGGAGTCACCTGCGTCACTGATGCCTCAGCTAATGCCTCCTCTGAAGCTTTGGCAACAGGGCAAAGAGGAGCCACGCAAAGCTGCCATGAGTCACTTCATCCTCCTGGTGGCTACTGCAGGGGACACTGCCCAAACCAGCACCACATGGAGAGCTCCCATCCTGCTCACAACCCCAGGCTTTAGCTACAGAAAAATGGCCTGACCAGCAGGGAACACTGGGGATTTATCACATAAAAGCACATGAGCTGGCAGAGGTGAACATGCAATCAACGCTCATCCTCACAGCAGAAGAAATCCCTGAATGGTTTGGGTCGAAAGGGACCTTAAAGCCCATCCAGTCCCACCCCCTGCTGTGGACAGGGACACCTTTCACCAGACCAGGCTGTTCCAAGCCCTGTCCAGCCTGGCCTTGGAGACTTACAGGGATGGGGCAGCCACAACCTCTCTGGGCAAGATAGTTGGGATCTAATGTAATTTTCAGGTGCAATGTAAGCAAAATTAAAAATAAAACCCCTCTCATCATACAGCAGAGAGTCAACTTGCTGCCACTGGTCACCCTAGATATGGGAAATGGGGAAAGAAAAAAGAAAAAAGTTGCCCAAGGATCAGTCAAAGACAAATCCACCACCATTAGCTCAGGAAGGCTGGGAGAGCTGACCAGTGGCACAGTACATGTTGTCCTGTCAGTATATTCTCCTCTGGCAGCCACTGTTAAAGACAGGATCCACAAGAAACTGTGGGGACAACCTGGTACACAATGTTACTGCAAACAAAGGATAATTGGACAAGGAGTTTCTCAACAGGGGAATGAATGCACCCATGGCCACAGAGGGTCACACTGGAAAGCCACCTAAGCACAATGTCCTGTTCTGGACAGTCACCACCAGCAGCCTCCCCAGGAGGAGTTAAACACAGCACACAATGCCCTTTTCCTTGTTCATTTTCCCTCCCTCTCAAAATCTGCTCATTCACAGATTTTGAGGATGAAATGGTTGTGGATTAAAGAGCCCTGGGCAAACTTTTCTTCCATAAACCTTGCCAGTGGCTTTGGAACCCATGTGCAATTGCAGCACCCTAACCAACTGTGGCAACATTCTGTCCCCACATTCCTGTGTCCCTCAATACCTTTCATTGCTCACCTTTCACATTGCCTTCAGGATCTCCCAGAGATGTCTCCCATTTTTTCTCCCTTTTTTTTTGGGCAGAGGATTCTACTCATTGCTAATAAAGGAGCAGTTTCACTGTCACCCTTAGTGCTCCTCTCTGAGCCTTCTTCAGTTAACGTTTTATCCGTCCTGGTGGTCAGCACCCGAACCAGACACATTATTCCAGCTCACAATGGTACCAGAGATGCAAAAAATGGCACCACAGCAGTATTTTATCCTTTATTTCTTCCCTAGTAGTTTGAACATTTGTTTTACATTTTTTTAAACACTATGGAGTGCTGAGCTGATATTTTGATAATACAACTGTAATTTCAAGGCCTCATTCCTGTGTGGTAAAGTTCAAAGCTCATTGGTACCTATGTAAAGCTGGGAATGTTTTCCTCAAGTGCACCACTTGTCTGGAGGAATGACCTGTCTGCACAGAACCTGTGCTCATTCCTCCCCAATGTGCCACATTTTCCTGTCTGATAACTCACTGCTGATTGCTTCAGACCTATCCTTTGCTTGAATATCCAGAAGTACAACAAATTCCCCATCTGGCAAGAAATTATCCCAAATTACATACTTTTTATATGTGTTTGTCCCCAGCAAACTTTCCTACAGCTTCACCATTGAGCATCAGCAACCTTCAGCATTTAATTAAGCTAGTCCCTCCCAAGAACTCTCTGGCATTCCCTAAGTGTCCTTAGGAAGCTCAGCCCTTTATTTCCCATTTTTGACACTCACTTAGGTACTCTCTCTCCATACCTCTATCAGATCCTGAATATGGTACTGGAAACATTACAGAGAATGATGTTGTGAAAGTTCTGGTCTTCAATTTCCTCTCCAACACCCTCCACTTTTCCTCCATAACCTCTCTCACCCCTTTTCTTTAGTGCCCACATAGACTTTATCCCACCAACATTTTCTAGAGATGTGGTTCACAAACCTCCTCAGGGCTAAAGGACAAACACTACTCAGTGTTGTCTCCTCCAGGTAATAACTGAAAGAAACAGAAATAATTCTGGAAAACAAACCCATCTATTTCTTTTTCTCAAAGGTCACCAAGAGACTTTCAAGTTCTATGTGCTATTTCACTATGAGGAAAACCCCAACTCTCTAACATAGATAACAATTCTACAAGTTGCAGCCTATTTCTGGCACATTTTATCAAGCCCCTCCATAGCACAGGTCCAGAAATAGGTGAGCAGCACTGCTTTCAATATTCCATTTATTTCTCTGCAGCCATTTGTCATCAAACTGCAGTAATGATCTGTTCTCTCTGGTGACCAGGGACAGGACCTGAGGGAACAGCTGGAGCTGTGCCAGGGAGGGCCAGGCTGGATCTCAGGGAAAGGTTCTCCCCCACTGGGTGCTAGGCACTGCCCAGGTTCCCCAGGGAATGGCCCCAAGGCTGCCAGAGCTCCAGGAGCCTTTGGACAGCGCTGCCAGGGGTGCCAAGGGTGGGATTTTGGGGCGTCTGTGCAGGGCCTGGAGCTGCCCTGGATGATCCTTGAGGGTCCCATCCAGCTTAGGACATTCCATGACTCTAATAAACACTATCCAGTTTTGAGATGTTTACCTTCTTCTCTTTAAAAATGATGACTGAATATTAAAATCAGATTTATTTATGAGAAGTGAGCTGCATATGCAAGCAATAAAAGAAAGCACTCCCCATCCTGAAGCAGAGGCTGAGGGGAGCGGGGCCGTACCTGCTTGCGCACGTACTCCACGAGCAGCTCCAGGTGCCGAGGGTCATCACAGTTCCTGTTAAAAAGGTTTCTCCAAAGAGCTGCTGCCAGAATGTGATCATCAGACAAGATTCCCTAAAGGGAAGTACACAGGGGGATTAAAAACTGCACGTGAAGAAGGTCTGAACATAAGACACCCCCACTCCTGTACTTGGCCCCTGGCCACGGCACCTGTCCCAGAGCCCACAGCTGCCATGGGCTCTGCACATGGAAAGGCAGCAACATCACTCTTTCCCAGAATGGAAAAACAGACCTGGCCTTAAATTAATTTACAGAGCAGCCTGTAACCAATTTTCTGGCAAGTTAATTTGGAAAAAACCTGGGTTCGGGTATTCCTAATGTCGGAGCTGATAACTGCATTTCTATGTTATAAAATCTTTACCATAAAAATGGTGATCTTACAGAGATGGCAGCACCACCTCATGGGAATGTGTGAAGCCTATGACACTTAGAAAAATTAAAGGCTATTGAATCCAATGTTGCAGAACTGTAGTCTGGAGTTTGCTAGCTTTCCTTGCTTTTATACTTTTTATTCTAAATGAGAGAGAAATCCTGCTCATCAAGAACTAACTAGATTTTTCCAGTTAAATCTAATATTAACTTTGGTTTATACAAGAACAACATCCATTAATGTTATTTGTCCAAATTCTCTCAAACTTTTATTGTCTTTTTAGATTGTGTGGTGTTGTCACAACAGGCTCATAACTCCTGACTTCTACTGACCCATTTGCCAGAGGTAAAAGACTTCAAAATATTCAGTTAAAAATAATTTTAAAAAATCAACATTTGTCTTTAATCAAAGCAAACATGATGTTTCCAGGAAGATTGTCAACAAAGCACAAGAGACACATCCTGGCTATACTTAAAACTATCAAACCTTGTGTGTGTAACACTGTCCACAACTCCATGAGGTTACACTTACAATGTATTAATAATGCAAATCACTGTGCAAAAAAATAATATCATGATGTGAATAAGAGCATCTGAAAAGCAACTCATTAGAGCAAAAAAATCATGTAATTGTATTCTCCTCTTGAAGGTCCTGCAGACACTTGTGCAGAGTGGTGGTTTTGCCTCCCTGTATTATTAGGTACTGTCTATAAATATTCTCGCATAGACTCCCTATAAATACTCTATAAATCTTCTCTTCACTTTCAAAGTACAGCTGAGTACAACACGATTCAGAGGGAGGAAACAATTTAGTGGTGGCCAAGAAGGGATGGTGAAGCAGCACAAAGAGCATCCTACTTTCCACACCCCATAGTTTAAATCCATATGCTCTGCGCTGTTTGCTTCTAAGAACTTTGATTCAAGGCTGCTCCCCTAATGTGGTATTTCTTCAAGAAATGGATAGTGAATGTTTTACCCATCTGGACTAATCTGTGTTCAGGAATTAGATGGTTTACTTGTTGTACATTCCCTGAAAACAGCCTTCTTACCTCATCATATCCAAACAGAGCTGCATAGAAATTTTCTACCATCCTTTTCAAATCTTCTTTTAGAACAGTAGAATTAATCTGAAAACAAACCAGAAAACCATCAGTACAGGCTCTAAGGAAGAGGTGAGGAGAAAATATTCCCAGTTTCACTGTCAGTGGACAAAGAACCACCAGTGCCTTAGCCCCCCCCGCACTGAGATTTGGCTGCAAGTCAGTCTCTCTGGAACCCCCCATGACACAGCTCCGTGAATTCTGAGATAGCTGAGGTTGGTGTTACTCAACACACAACTGCCAGGAACATCCCAGCCAACAGCTCTGCCACCAACTGCAGGAGTGGACAGAAAATGCTGCTGGGGGAGGTGAAGCAAGGCTGCCCTTGCAGTGGCAGCACAGCCCAAGAGCATGGAGACACCTCTGTAGCTTAACTACTGAGCAGCTATTCGAGACCTTCATTCATCTGTAGAAACTCCAAGGATTTTCACCTTTTTTTTTCCCCAAAGCACAGACTGCAGGACTGGATATGCTACTACAGTGCAAGTACTGGAATGCCAAAGACAGAGACACCACCCTGCCACTGCTCCTCCTGTACTGTCCAGACTGACTCTCAGCCAGCAAGAACATGAATTCTGCCTCTCCAGCATCTCTAGCAGCTCAGACTCACAAGTTTTTGACGATGATTAAACTTCTTTCAGAGTCTGTGATGACACAGCAACTTCCCCCATGCTCTAAGTGTGACTCAGTCCAAGTTCCACACTGACCTTTAACTAAATTTAATAACTGCTTAAGTACTTGCTGGGTTGGCCTAAGCCACCCATTGGCGTGAGAACTGACCCCATGTGAGCTTAAGATGGGAGTGGACCAACTGCTGGGTGCAGAGGGATGCCTGAAGGGCCTCCTGTGCATCTCCCTCATCCACACTGTCTGTCTCTCTTGCCTCTACTCGTTACCTCTACCAACAAAGTGATGCAGCTCCTCTCCCAAAGGCCCAGCTACACTTTGGTAAAGCTTCTTCTTTGTACTGACTCCTATGAGGGATCCAAGAGACACCAGGCATTTCTTTTCTACAGCTCTCACATGCTCCAGAAGTACAAATAACAAGGCCCATCAGCCCTGCACACCAGCAGACACTCAGGTGTGTGACACTGCACTTTGCAGAGAAGGATTTACACACAAAAGACACCAGCCCATCACACCCACTACACTGGGAACCCCTTGTCCTGAATTCTCTCTCAATATCCATACAAGTATTCACCTTGGCAATTACACAACAGCTTTTCTATCAAAACATGAGTTAGTTTCTGCCAAGTGAACAAATTTCCAGTTCATATACTCTTCCCTTAAACCACTGTCTTTTTTCATCTGTTGATTTTTATAGCAATGCACATAGTGCAAACACAAGGAAAATTCCTTTTATGTCAGTTACTCATATTTTTCCATTAATATAAGCTATTAAAATTCATGCAGATATTTTATAGGCTATCAAGATTTGGAGACTGGTTATTACTGAATGTTTAAAAAAAGAACTAAACATAAGAAATCAGAGGGTTAAATGATGACTGCAACTTCTGTAATGACTTAATTAAATTTTTATTGAGTATATAAACTATGATGTCATTTCTACCCAACCATGCTCAAACCTTCTATGCATGTCAGAGATCGTGGTTTTTCTCAATAGAACATACTTCTAAATAAGCTGCACTTCTACAGCTCTAATAAGGGGGAGCAGGTCTCATGTAACACACTCAATAAATTATCCTTCCATTTTAAACAAACAAATTCCATGAGTTATTATATATTTGCCACGCACTTTTTATGACATAATAAAAATGTTACCTCAAGGATTACTTAACACATACTACAAATGTTACAGCAGGCAACTGCAAGGGGCAAAGAAAACAAATAGTCCCATTACAGAGACAAGTCCTGGACTATATATCCCTGGGGAAGCAGCTTTCCCTACTAAAACCAAAGAGCAGCAGCTTTAAGTTAGCAAGAAACAGATCCATGAAGGAGATAACCAAGTTAAACAAACATGGCAATAAATACATCTTAAAAGACAGTTTCAGATACAAAATCTGAGTTTGGAGATGGAGCCGTATCTTAGGCAATGAAATGATATTTAAAGGAATATTGCAGTTTCTGAAGAAGATAGCTGGCATCAGTAAAGTACTAACACTGAAGGAAAAAATCCTTTTTCATAAATCAAGAAAAACGAGAAAATCCAAAGCAGTGTTTGCTGGAATTGCTGGAAGTGCTTCCTCTTTCGAAGCTTGTACAAGTTCTTACCACTGGCCAGTTTCAGGATCTGGTTGGTCATGATTCTGCTGACTCTTCCACAGTTTGTTATAAGGAAGAAAAACTGCTAGAGAATTCCAAGTGAGTAATTGCTAGTAACAAGGAAAAAATCAGTAACATCTGGAGCTCTTCTTGGGACTTTGCCCCTTTGCCTTCCTTGGAACAGCCCAGTGCAGAGCTGTCACTGGAGAGATTTATGTGCTGAGTGACACAGGGCTGTGTTAGTTCAAAACAAGGAACCTAGTTTTGGTACACATCTCATCTTTACAAGACCTCTGAAACAAGGAAATGTACAGCTAACATTATAACATTATCTTCCTGCTCCAGGTCACAGCCGTTCTCCAGAAGGCTCCATGAGCTCACGTTCTGCCTGTGGGACAATTACAGCAAGCAGTTGCTGGATTTTCCATGTCACAGTGAAGAAACCATCTTCAGCCTCAGGGAGTTCATATGCATCAACCAACAGCCACGTTGCTGAGTGTGACTCTGCAGCAGACAAATCTCACAGAAGGTTTTGTATTCTAAGAAGATTTCCAAAGAAGTAAGAGCACAGTACTGGTGGACATGCAGCAAAAGACCTAACACATGGACATGGTATTTAAAGTGAATGCTGCTTCACAATCAGTCCATATCAGTGTCCTGTGATGGACCAAGAGCTTCCTCTGGTAATGAATCTCCTCCTCCTCCCCACTTGCTCTGTCTCACGGTGCAGAGTAGGATCACTGTGCACAGACTGGAAGGTAACAAATGACAGGGCAAGAGGAACAGCCTCAAGTTGTGCCAGGAGAGGTTTAGACTGGACATGAGGGAAAAGAAACAACAGAAAGACTTTTAAAACATTGGTACAGGCTACCCAGGGCAGTGGTGCAGTCACCATCCCTGGTTCAAAAAACTTTGGATGTGGCAGTTGAGGACACGGTGAACATGGAGGTGGTGTTGCATTTACTGATGGTGACTGGAGGATCTGAATGGTGTTTACCAATCTTAACCATTCCACGGGCTCTGATGTGCTCTGCCTCCTCAGAGCCATCAGCCCAGGGATGAGCCCAGGGGCCAAGGTGCAACCCCTCAAAGCAGGACATGGGGTCCCTGGCAGGGCCACTGCACACCTGGGTCCTGCCAGTGCTGCCCCAGCTGGGATGGCCACGGGCTGCACTGTCTGAGAGCACTGCAACAGGAGTTTCTTTCTGCTTCAGCTTTTGCCAGCATGTGTTGCACCCTTAAGCTACTTTAACACATTAATCCTTCCATAGACTATAAAGCCAGAAGGGGCACTTCTAACTGCCTCACACAAGCACTAGTCATTGAATTCCAGGCAGCAGTTCCTCTCTTTAGGCTGTAAGTTATGCTTGAACTAGACTTTTTTATGAAGAGATTTCAGCCAGAAGAAATGATTAGATCATAGAACCTGACCCTCTGCATATCACAGACCATTACATTTCACCGAGTTCCCCCTGTACTAAGCTCACTAAGTTGTGTTTGGCTAAAGCATATCACTCTCACAGTTGAACATGTGTATCTCATTTCATATTTGAATTTTTCTGGCTTGGGTTTCCACCCCCTCATTCTCATTACACCATTCCTGCTAGAATAAATAGCCTCTCCTATACACTGTGTTTGCTCCTGTACCTGTACACAATGGATGTGTCAGCACAGTCATCTTTTCAGACCAGGACTGGGCTCTTCCAGGTGCACTGTCACACCTCACCAGCAGCACCCCTGGAGTGGTCAAAGTTGCAACAACAAAGTAGTAGTTTATGCTGATACAGTAAAAATTAATCCATCCCTTGTGCAAAACAAGTTTCACAGGTCTGAGTACACTCATCTTGTCATGGCTCAGTCTACTCTGGAGACTTCTGCAGTCCCACTGCCATAAACATCAGCCACTCTCACTGACACTTCTGACTGCTGGAGCAGGAATATTAGCAAAAGTTCCTGAAGGATATAAAGGACCAATCTTTCATGGTAAAAAAAAATCACTCCACTAATATTTAGGCTTCTTTATGCCCCTTCTCTCAAGTTGCAATTGGACAGAATTACTTGTAATATGGTTTATGTTATTTATAAATAATATATTAGCACTTATATATGGGCTTTTTGAGTGTTTGCTCAAAACATTGTGTTAAAATACACATGACATTAAATGGGCAAATGCAGCTCTTTTATTTCATCCTATAACATCACTGCTACTTGCAGGACAGTAATTTTGACATGATTGAGACTGTAGCTAGGATCAAAACGATTAGATTAATAAAAAATACTAGGAAGACTTCCGTAACAAGGGGCCGTAATGGCCAGTTCCTTCAGGCACATACTTGTGAAATGACAAAGATATTAAATTATTTTTCCAGTCTTCAATTTTTGAGCCTTTTTTCAACTGGTCTGCTACTTTGCAAAGCAGATCACTGCTTATAAGTAGCCACAGCTTGAGTCCTGTATGCTTTAAATATTAACTCTTCTGATGAATTCTCTGTTTTTTAATTAGAAGTAAAAAAGTTGTGTATGCCCTACCTTCACAACAATTGTGCAATCATCAATAAGGTTCCTCAGAGCAAATTTACTCCAAGACACAGAAGAGCACGTTATACAACATTACCTACATCTTCCAACAAAAGCAAATATTCACCCCTACCTTTCTGCTACCCAGGAAATGTTTGTTCCTATCTTGCAGTTTATTAAGCTGGAAGCTCTACCATGGTAACAGTTACAGATGCAGAGGAGATTACAGTACAATCTGAACTGCATTCTATGGCTTATTCCAAATTCCTGCTTCCCTGCAGAACCTGGCTGGCAGAGCTCACTAACAGCCTCTCAAGAGAAGATCAGGGAAAAGAGGTTGAATTGCTGTACCCTGTAAAGTTGTGCTGATTCTCCGTAAGGTGAGCAGTTGTCAAGGGATTTTCCTGTAATGCCTCCTGAAAACACTAGTTGCTAAAGGCCTAAAAGCTAATCACCAGTGTGTTTCTGAACACACCAGAATCAGGAATTCAGCCTGATACACTGATAAAGGAAAATTGAGACCCAAGTTTGAAAGAAGCACTCGGACAAGACAGTAGTAAGGGTAAATAAATCATTAAGGTAAATATGCACTATGAACAGTCACAGAGATCCTTGTAAAAGCTCCAGCTCTTCACTGAGACAAACCTCAGGGACTGTCAGAAAGTGTCACACACCAGGAACACTGATCACACCAAGGGGCCACCTACCAGGGTATCCTGCCTTCAACAGCAGCCAGAATCCCTGAGAAAAGGCCAAACTCTACAAAGGCTGATATACACTTCCTCCAAGGATTCTCCCAACCAATTTCAGCTAAGAATACTTCCCAAGTCTTGCTATTTGTTTAGAGATTAGCCTCCAAAAGGTCTCTATGTCCAGCAGCTTGTCCAGGGAACTTTCTGCACTCACGATCTGCTTCAGCATGAAGCACCCTGGTCTGCTACCCTGAGGAGATCCATCTCCTCTGGTGGGTTCCCCCAGAAACTGGCTTCTGCTGGCTTCCTCTGCTGGGCCAGTCTTTCCACAGGATCAGGCAGTGAATACTCATTGCTCCATCACCTCCTCACAGCACTCAGGATTTGAGAGTCAGAGAATGATCCCAGAACAGTTTGAGTTGGGAGGGATTAAAGCCCATCCACTTCTAATCCCTGCCATGGGCAGGGACACCTTCCAGCAGACCAGGTTGCTCCAAGCCCTGTCCACCCTGGCCTTGGACACTCCCAGTCCATCATATTCCAGGTGACATAATCCATCCAGAGAAAGGCTTCAGATAACTTAATGAAAGTCAAGAGCAAAAAAATTGCAGGGATCATAAAGTACTAACCTAAACAAAACATCTTAGCTAACATTACCAGGGCTGCAGAGACAGGAAAGGTAGCATCCATTCTGAAAAGTCTTTCAGCAGAAACAGGTAAGGACAAATTAGTAGAAAATACAGTAAATGAAAATAAAAATCACAGATAATTACAACCAGTGATATTCCATGCTGATAAAAGTACTAGTAGTAGGTGTTAAAAAAAAAAATCCATAAAACCTATTTAACATGCACACATTTAGCAGCTACAGTTTGGAAATTGATCTTTAAGAGGAAAAAATTAAGTTGAAAAATTCAATAGAGAAGAAAAAAAATAAATTTTAGGAATTATTATGTAAGGAATATAAACCAAAAGAGGAACTCTATTCTGCATAAATCCATAATGTATTGCATATAAAATGCTGCACATAATTGTTACCTCTTAATCTCTGAACAGATCTAAAAGTAGCAGGAAACACACAGAAAAGACCATGATGACATGATGAGACATATGAGGAAACACGCAGGAAACTTTTCAGGATGAAATGAGGAAGAAGATGGTGGAGAGGTAAAATCATGAGTGGTATCAAGCAAATAAAGAATTATTGTCCACTGTTTCTCATTTAAAAAGATGTAGAAAATAATCTATTTAAATGACCAAATAATATTTTGAAATGTAGGTGTTTTTTCATCCAGCACATTTAAGTGGCAGAAGTCACTGTCACAGGGCATTAAAGAGCAAAAAATATGGAAGGGGTAACAAAGGGCTGCACATTCCTGGAGGATTTCTGTCAGTGATCCCAAACTGGCGCTCCCTGTGCAGCTCTCAGGTTACTCGTTAGTGAATGCCAGGAGAATGTACCAGAAGGAACTGACCAACAGCTCTGTTTCTTATCCTCTATCCAAGTACCTCTGGTCACTGCAGCCACAGCACACACTGGATCTTCATCTGACAGGAGCACGAGTTCTGAGCATGTTCACCTTTGTCCGTTTTTTGCCGACCTTTGCAGGTATTGGGTGGGATCTCTCCGGTCTGGGTCTCTGCTCTTCCCTGCCCTGACCTCCAGCAGGACAGGCACAGCTCATTAGATGATCCTGGACCAGACATCAGGTCACTTTGCTGACTTGGCGGGAATTTCACCTGAAAAGTGCTAGTGCTATTAAAAAACCTGCTCCCTTTACCATAACCTTTAATACCCTCATGGGAAGAGGCAACATTTTATGTAGTAATATGAGCAAGAATGTTCCTGCTCATACCAAATAGGTCATCCTCCCCTAGAGGAAAAATAGTAAGAACACAAAAAACCATTTTTTCTACAGAATTTGGGACCAAAACGAGCTTTTGTTGGAGGGGAACAGCAAGGCACCCATTTCCCCTCCTAAAAAAAGGGTAAAAAAAAAAAGTTCATTTAATTTCAAATGGAGTGACAATTGCTAGAGTCCATACAATTAGTCAGCAATTAACCAGCCTAGTCCTTACTGCTACAACCTTTATCCGGTGACAGAGGCCAGGATAAATGCAAATACTCACAATTACTATTACCTTTTCAAATTCATTTCTGTAGTGCCTGGCAGACTGGCTGATTTGTGTTTGCTCCATCAGCCTCCCCACTCCCTCCAAGCAGGGCTCTGCTCATATGTGACCTGTTTGACATTCTCCCATCAGTTCCACATTTGGGCAAAATTCTAATTTGAAGTCACATTGCTTTCACCTTCTACCAATATTCTGCACCTTCTGGTTTCAATCATAAGCTGAGAAAAACCCGATTTCCCCAAGCATTCCTCCTCCCCAGGGCTTCAAACACACGCAGGCCACAGAACAGTTAACAGTTAAATATTTTCTTGCCAATATTTTAAGAGTGCAGAAGGTTCCAAATTGCTGGTAAAATAAACAATGCCAGACTGTGAAAACTCCTGCCTGCCATATACTCTGATGTTAACAAGAGTTTCTTTATTACTGTAACCTTTCAGAAGAGAACAAAAATTATTTCTCTACCCCAGTTCTGCCCTCAAGTAAAAGGCAAAGGAGGAAAGTGAACCATGAAAATGCTGCTTGGTAAGATATTGTGAGTTTTCCATCTTACTTCTGCATTTCATTCAGACTTTATGCTGCTGTGAATAAATAAACTTCCAGAAGATCCTTAAAGCATGGGCAAGGATTTTAAGAAGCCAAAATCTTCCTTACAGAGTTTCCTGAATAACATAGATTAAAGCTATATAGGGGGTTATCTTCCCTCCTGCAAGGACATAATAAAACAGGATATACAAAAGGGCAAATTTAGGAAGCTCTCAAGGAGACACATTATTTTCAAGCTCTTGGTACCTGGTTTTGTCCTCTGGGACTTTAGTCCTGTATTTCCACCAACTACAAGGGCTCTGCCATTTCCCCACTTTTAAAAAATGAAGTCTTCAAACAGCATCTCCAAACAGAATTGCTGGTACTCAGCATCAATGAGACAAAAGACTCCAAAGCAGAGGGGATACCCCCCAAAACCCCTGCTCACCCACAGGCCTGCCTTCTGTTCCCTGCCAGATCCTTCTGGATGCCCAAGCCCTGTGAAAATCCATTCAGACCAGTGTTGTTCATTTCACATTGACCAAGACTGTACTGACACCATCTCCCATCCACAACATCCCAATCCTAAAATTGTCCCTTTTACGTGCACTTATTCTCCTGGCCTCAAGGCCTCCTGACTAACTTGAAAATCAACATGATGAATGCTTTGCTATCAACAAAGAGAGATCTCCAAGATTAGATAAGCTGGTATTTTAAACTTTGGCATTATTTCCTGACCTTTGAATGAAATAAAAATATTCAAGCTCTTACAGAAGTGTAATGGTAATTAACTAATTAATAGAGATAAAGCAAGTGCTGTGTAAGACCAGAAAAAGAAGAGAAAGACTGAAGACAGAAAAAGGAACAGAATCCACAGAGATTCCCAGACCAGAATGGACAACAGAAAAGCACCTCAGTTTCCCTGGATGTGTACAGAAGTGTCCTATGCTGTTGCTTTACTAGGGTTGTAGAAGAAATTAGAGGAGCCAGCAAGTGCAGAAGCAGGCACTGGGATTACTGCAGGGATTGCACTTGCACTTCCTGATCATTATCTTTTGCTCTCCTGTGGGAGCAGTTAGCAAAAGCTGTCAAAAAAAAAAGAAAAAAAAAAGGTTTCAGAGAGCTGCCAGTTCTGTAAATGGATAAAAAGGGCCAGAGAACTCAGAAAATGGAAGCAAAAAATGAACCAAGCTCTAACAAGAAAATACAAGACACACTCCTGAAGCGGAAGCAGAAGATATCAGTGACTTTCTATCTACAGAGAAAAGCACAAGCAACGTGATTAAAATATATGGGAACAACAGAGAAGCTTCTCAATGGTTTGTTTGGTTTGATTTAGAACAGACTCTGGTCTTGGTATTATTTCTGTTTTTATGAAGGAGCTTAAAAGCACATTCTGGGGGAAAGAACCTTTCCCTTTATAATGGACATAGAGTAATATAATACTGAAAAATATATAATACTGAAAAAGAGGTATCTCTAGCAAAGGTGCCACAAGGCAGCTTCCAGCATAATTCCTGCAGGCACTCAAGCAAGGCACAGAACAAGCCAACGACACCACCTTACAGTAACAGGATCCAACACATCTGGGAAATTTAAATTGATTTTTTTTTGTGCCAGAATTGATTTCTTTATGCCAGAAAACTGGGGCAGGCCAGCTGAAAAGAATCCAAGCTTTTATTATATCTTGATTTCAATACCAGGTATCCTCAGCTAGGCCTAAACATTTCACCCAGGTGTGTTGGTTCCACAGATGCTGTCTCTAGAACAACTACTTCACAAACAACCTGAGAAAGAGACCCATATTTCAAAGCTCCATGTAAAGCTACATTTGCATCATTACAGTTTGTTCCAGACATCATCACAGCTGAGATAAATCAAGGTAACATTCCATACACATGCACTATCCTACATACTTATGTTATTAAGATTTCCAGAATCAAATCTACTGAATTTCCTCTGGAAAAGTACCTACTATTATTCATTTATGAAATGACAAAGTACTAACAAACTCAGTGTGAACTTTCAAGGTCTTTGAGAAAAGATCAAGGTTGATGAACTTTTTTTTTGTCATGTTCTTGAAACAATAACTTCAGGTAAAACTAATCATACAATGTCTGGTATCTCATTAAAACAAACCCAGGAAAACTATACAGAGCAATTTTGTATCTCACTGCTTTGGCAAAGGTTTTGTTTCTTTGGGTTTTTTTAAGGGAACACTAGAAACTAGTGAAATTTTAAACATTCCAAGTGGTCATCAAAAATCATAACATTTTTCTCCTTAAAATGTTCTAGTAAAGCATTTCAAAATATACACAGATAATTTAAAACTCAAACTTCTCTTCTTTAGCTCTCTAGGTTTTTAAAAACCTTTTTCAACTGCACTGAACACTATCCGCTGTCTCATATCCCAGTCCATTTCCTCAACAAAATCAATACCTTCTCTGCAATGTTTTACTTCAGTACATTCCCTTCACCCCAGCTCCCCACCCCAGCCCCAAAATACTGCAACCACTTTCCTGCTGCCCCATTCTCTCTCAGAAATGTAGTTTCACTCCTGTGCATCCAGAATCGACTCCATGATTTCCCATCAGATTTTAGAGGCAGGCCTGAAGAGGACCCATGAACATCCCAGTACAGCAGCTTCCCACTTCAATTCATACAAAGATCAAGTTCTGTTTTAAAATTGTATCCATTTTACACCCTGTCCTCTCACCCTCCAAAGCCATTCTACAACTTGCTGGTCTCACCCCGACCATGCCTTCTGAGTCTTTAGTTACAAGGGTCAAACTTTTTGTTCTCCACAGTAAGAATAACTTAAACAGAATTAAGCTTGAGTTTAGGTAATTCTGTTACTCCTGTAAGGTAAATTGGCATTTTTAATCAACTGAAATTTTCTAATTGTGAAAGTAGTATCAGGACAGAAAACGGTGTTCAATTTGCCAGAGCCAATTTCAGCTCTCGGTTACATGTATTGATTCTGATGCTGTTACTTCAGATGTACATGAGTGTAATTGAGAGCAAATTATGGGTCACTGGGTATAAACAGCTCTAGCTAAAAGTGTAACAAAGACTGTATTGTGCTACACAGAGCAGAGCCAATAAACGAATTCAAAAGACACCTAGATGTGTTCCTGGAAAAAAAAAAGAGGGTAGGAGTCTAAGTGGTCTGGTGGGAAAACAGGAAAGTGAGATTTTGATAAATTAAAACAGGTTTGGCATGCTGGGCTGGACAGCCCCTCCTAGTCCTATCTCTTTTACAACATTTATTCATTATAAAATGAATTGTCATTTTTCACTGAAAACAACTTTAATTCATTTCAGCAGCAGAATGCCACCACACCATACACGAGCAAGGCAGGTAAAGTGAGCCTATAAACAGTTAGAGATGTTAGAATAAAGCCTGATGGATCTTCCTGAGACACCACAGGATTTGCACCCAAAAGCATTAGTGTGGGGTGCTTGGAGGAGGGAGAAGGGTTGTTGGGGTTTTTTTGCTTTGGGATTTTTTTGAGTGGTTGAAAGTCTATAATTTATTTATTTATTTAACCTTCATATCTCTTGTCCTGTTATCAGCTGAAATCCTGTTCCAAGGAACACCTACATGTCCTTCCTATCAACTCTGCAGCTTCATCTAAGGATATTAAAACAAACTTTTAAAACAACTTTTAAATCCACACAGTTACTAAAGCACAATACTGAGATCAGCCAGCTTAATTCTCAGGTGGCTCCAGAATTCCCTTAGGGAGAAAACAGCAGCAATGTCTAGTCCTGAGAGAATTCCCTTTCCAAACTGATGAAGCAATTGCCAGCTTGCACAGTATAAATCTATTCCCTGCAAGCCACGAGGTGGAGATCTCTGGCAAAGTAGGATCCAAAGGAAGTCTTTTACCCAGCCTAATGTTACTATTAACACTTGGAGCCATTGCATCAAGCCAATTTTTCTGTTTGTTTTTAAAGTTTGATAGAAATGTCACTAGTGGAAAAATTAAGTAAAGAGCACTGGTTAGCCACAGAACTGGACACACCTGGCTGCAAACCCACCAAAAGAGACTGACTTCATTAGTACTAGGGACAGCAGAGTAAAATTTATATCTGAAATATGCCTGCACCAGTAGAATTTGCTGAGGCCACAGACTCTCAGTGTGTTTTTACAGCTGTGTCAAGTTTGGGTTTCTGACTCTTGCCGACATTCAGGAGTGCTGAAGGAGCTCAGGCTAACAGGTCCCAAAACTTTGTAGCAGAGATTCAGATCTCAGCAGTTTTAACAACCAGGTTTTGAAATAATACAAACTCCATTTGGAGCTGGAGCTGATGTAAATTTGCAGTTAAAATGCTTTACATTCTACCCCTTTCGGCTCCAATGAACCAGTTAAGAGCAAATGGCACGTTTCAATAAACCATCAGTATCACTTCAGGAATATAGTGTCCATTTTCTGCATCAAGTGCTGGCATTGTTGCTAGAGTGGAAGCAAGATAAAGAACTGCAACTTTGTATGTCAGCAAGTTAAACTAATTGCATCCAGCCAGCAATTCCATCCAGGTGCTCTGTCACTTGTACAACAATCCAGGAATCAGAGTTCAGTCTTGACCTTTGATACACTGCATGAGAGAAAAGGAAAGAAATGGAATTTCCTGACCTCCTGGGATCTGTGCAGATGATAATTTAGTTCTCTGGATGTATTCACTAAAGTTTCTTTTCATTTACCTTACTTCTGAGAAAGACTCAGATTCTGAAATTTAAAAGCATTGACACAGGAACACAGATGTCATTCTTTTTTATCTACTATTCTTGATGCATTTGACCACCTTCTTTTGGAGGCAGGATATTTACTGACTGCAGGACTACATTACTTGAAAAAATAAACTGCTGTTACACATATCCCTCCATCAGGTCACAAACCCTCTGTCATTACCTCAGCTTCAGTTTAAAAAAAAATTATTCGGGATAAAGAGGTCAAGATTAATAAAAAGAATGTAGCACTTGGGAAACTGCTCTTTATTGGTCACTCAAAACTTGCAATTGCTAAAGGTGAGAAGTGAGAAAGACTTCAGTCAGGGTACAGCTCTGTGAAGGGAAGGAAGGTGAGTGGAGAAGAGTGAACAAGCATAGAAAAAACAGGAACTGCCCATGCAGGGGCATGAGTGAAGTGGGATATGAAGCCAGACTCACTCGCACTGACAACAGAAAATAAAGCAGTGATAAGGAGCAAGGGAACTGGTAACATCGTCACACATCAGTGCATAGATAATTTTCATCTAACATATAATAAATATTACCAGAAGAGACCAAGAAGTTTGTTCATCTCAAGAAAATCCCAGAAATTTTGGGTTGAAGGTACCTCAAAGCTCATCTCATTCTACCCCCTGCCGTGGGTAGGGACACCTTCCACTATCCCAGATTATTCCAAGCCCCATCCAAGCTGGCCTTGGACACTTCCAGGGAAGAATTCCTTCCACATGTCTAACCCACATTCCCTCCCTTTCAATGTGAAGCGATCTCCCCTTGTTCTGTCACTGCAGTTCCTGAGGAAAGGTCCCTCTCTGGTTTCCCTGTAGCCCCTTCAGATTCTGGAGAGGCGGTGGGAGGTCTCCACACAACCTTCTCTCCTCCAGCCCCAACAGCCACAACTTTCTCAGCCTGTCTCCACAGGGGACTGACCATGAATAATGACTGAAAGACCAGGAATAAAGAAAATATTAAAAAACAACAACAACAACAAAACAAACCACTGCAAGATTATGAAAGCCCTCACTAGGATTACAGTGAAGAGAACAGTCCTGATTTCCAAATTTGTCCCTAAGAGAGTCCACTCTGCTTTCTCACTTCTCCCTCAGTGCCTGCTCAGGAGTTCACTTCTCATCCAAGGAGGCTCATTAAACCAAGGGGCCTCTGTGCAGCTCAGCTCTACTAAATACACACACAGGTGTAACTGCCTTGCAGCTTAACCCCTGAAATGTGCAGGTTCTTACTCTGAGCTTCTGCTATGGCCACATAAAGGCTGTGTTAGCACCACACCACAGTTTGATGTATTACAGGTATCACAGTACTACATGCTAAGGACACTGGAGATTCCACTGCAAGGTCATTCCTACAAAGACTGCACAATTTAAATTCAAGGATGAACTGACTAGATGCCTAAGCTCACAAGGCAGGGAATGAATGGCATTCCAGCAACTTCAGAGCTTCTTGCAGTTGCATCACACAGGAACCATGCTACTGCAAAATGCATGTATAAACACTTCAGGGTACAGCCTGGTTGAAACTATAAAGACAGATGTGAGCTTGGTATTTCTGGGTCTGAGGGATTTTAGCCTGCTAGCAGCTGCTAACTTTTTTCCCCAAGGGAAATTTTTTCAAGAAAACTTCTTCTCAAAACAATCTTGGCAAACAACTATCCTTTCTCAAAACAATCTTTCTCCAAGTGGTGTTTTGCTGTTTCTCTAGTTTAACCAATGGGATTAGAGAGGTGTCATTCCCATTCACCAATCATGCAAAGTCTGTATCAGAACACCTTATAAAAGGTAGTAAGAATTAGACAATAGAGCTTTTTTCTATGCTCTTTGCCTTCTGAAATATTTGAAGTCTCTCATCTTTCTTTCGTGTCCTACGACAGACACTTCAGGGAGTTTTGCAGAGCAAAGGAACAGTTTAGTCTGCATTCCTTTAAAAAGAATTGACTGTAAGCACTATCTTTTTTTCCCCTAAGGTTTACTGTAAAGCTCTCAATACAGGCCTAACCTGCAGTGTTCTTCACTTTGGAGCCCTGCATTGCTTGGAAGGGCAGCAAACAGCCGGCTTTGCTCCTCTTTGCTGTCTGCTACTTTCAATCCTGCAAAAAACCCTACATGCCAGCACTCTGTTCACAAAAGACAAGATTAGGGGCAAAAGAAACACACAAATCATTTTCTGTTCCAAAGGTTCGTTTTTTCCAAGGAATCAGAGAGATACTGTCAGGTGCTTCAGAAGGTGACATGTTTGGCTGGGGTTTGTTTTGGGTTTGGGTTCTTTTTTGCTTTTCCAGAAGAAGCACCTTAAATTTACACCCAGAGTAAAGATCTGAGCTGTGTATAGTTCCTAGAGAAAGCAGAATCAACCAGTGGTATGACATGGAAGGCACTGGATAAAAATGCAGAAGCTCTTTCATTCAATCTTTTCCTCCAGTACATCTGATTTTTCAGGCTCACTCACACTGCCCTACCAGAAAGAGGAGATACCCCCACTGGAATATATCTAAGCTCATTAATATGGTAAAAAATTCTCAGATGTATGAATTTAGATTTAATTCAAAAGATGATTAACAGGATGTCTTGTCTTTAAAAGCAACGTGTAACAGAGTAAAACTATGGAATTCCCAACAACTAGGAACAAACCCTATTGCTGAAGGAATAACTGAAGTTATACCAGAACCAACACCTTCTAAAACCACACACAGAATACAGAATCAGAGAGAAACTTCTTGAATTACTAATGTGATCACATCCCAAATCCTAACTCACTGGTTAATTCCCTTGTCTGGCACCACCAGGAATGTCCTGGCAGCTTCTCTAATAGAACTGACAGCTAAGGCTTGACAATATGCCACCAATTACTGCTATATGAAAACTGTAACTTCTCTAACAGCATAATTAATTTTACTCAAAGACAAACCTCTATTTAATCACTGAACAGTTCTCTTCCTTTTTGACAACACAGATCTTTGCCAGCCCTGTTCTCCTACAGAAGTGCCCTGAACACAGGCAGCCTCACCTGTATAAGGTCTGCTGTCACCTACTTCCACTGCCTCTGCAATGCCCTCTCCTCAGGCAATCACCAACACAGGGCCGGAGAAACACATTTTCATACTTTAAGTATAGAAATTACCATTACAACCAACTACCATAACCTTCCTCTTCCTTCAAACTTGCAAATGAACTCTCCTTGAAACTACTCTCTCCTTAGAACTCTTTTTTTGGTTTTTTTTTTTTTTTTTTTTTTTTTTTTTTTTTAAGATCAGGTATAGTGAAAATCCAAAATGAAAAATACACTAAGTACTAGTTACAGTCATGTGCAGAAACTTGACAAAAACTCCTTGTTGATTAACTTTCCTTTTACCACTTTAGATATAGAGAAAGCTCAGAGCTCTGCTGGAATTACTGAAGTTGTAGGCATGGCACCAGTCACATTCCTCCCTACCCCAGCTGCTTATTCCTCTCCCCATTCTGTTGTAGCAGCATCCATTTCTGCAATCACATAGCAAAACATGTAGGAAATTAATTATTTTCAGAAAAATCAATACCTTTATCCAGGTCACAATGCACTTCCAGAAACAAGGTCAGTGGCTCAATACAGCAGCAGAGGGAATGAATGGTGAGGAGTGAGGGCTGCAGGTACCAGCTTAAGCTAGTAAAGGAATCAACCTTTGATTCTCAGGCATTTTTCTAAGATATTTAAAGCCAAAAAAAAATTTGAAAGATGGGAATCATCAGGATTGACACCACCAGAGGACTTACCCCCATCACCTTCCCACGCTGTTCGACATCCTCCCACATGCAGTGAACGATGTAGCGGCACATGTACTTCCCCGTGCGGCCCTCCTGCTTCAGCCGCACCAGGCACATCCTGCAAGAGCACACACCAGTCAGAGCTCCTGGGCTTTTTGAAAAAAGGAAAGAGTAAATTAAATGCATTGCAGCTCAGTTAAGGTTTTTCTTACAGTACATGTTTGTGATCATGAGAAAAGTACACACGGATTTTTTATTTTTTTTTTAAATAAACCATCACAAACATTTCTATTCTGTACTCGGGAGCAGTATCTGCTGGATTTTGGCCAATCCAGCCATGGAAGAGTGACAGTGGACTCTATTCTTGCTGACAGTACTATAATCTAGTTAAACACTACTGCAACCTGAATTCCTCAGCCTTAAGAACACCTCACCCTCTGGGGCAGGAACACATGGCTTGTGTAATCCCAGGCTCCGAGCCAGCTGTAGCTCAGCTTGGTGCACTCAAGAGCTGTTAGAGCCCAACTAGCCAAGCTGGGAAAGCTTAAGCAAGTTACAGACTTCAAGCAATCCACATTAGCAATGTCCTAAATTATTTCAACTACAGGGGTATTTGGATATATGTCCAGCCACCTGGCAAAAGCTCCATATGCAAGACCAGCTCAGAGGTTTGTAAGTGAACTCTCAGATCTTAATGAGAATATCAGGTAGAGTTTTACTTTTTTTAAGCATTAAAGCCACTTGAACTTCATTGCTGCTGTTCTGTCTACAAAATACAATAATCATTTTATTTTGCCTCTTATAAAGCCTCTGTAAAGAGCACAAAGTGAAGCCCAGGCTGATTCCTCACCAGGCTGGGACCAGTCCCATCACCTGTCCCATCTTCTCTACCTCAATCAGCAACTCTGCTCCTGTGCTGAAAGACAGAAGTGCCTATCCAGGACTGACTGAGTGACTGCAGACGAGGAGATGCTCAAACACTGGAGCTGAGAGAAGCCACTGCTTTTCACAGACATGCTAGGAAGGAAATTGCTGCCAGGTCCAGTAAAATCAAGACAGCAGAACTGCTGGAGGCCACTATGGAGCTGGTGAACACTAACAATGGTGAATGTGCCACAAGCACTAAAAGGAAAATATGATTATTTATTTGTTAATAGGTTCATTTCTTTAGTGAATCTAAGATCAACAGGCACTAGAAGTATTTGGTGATCCATAAATGCCAGCTCCACAGGGAAAATCACAAACATTTGAAATGTGCTGAGATGACCTGTAAAAGGACAGATGTCCATCTTTATGATGGGTTCTATCTTGTGTATGGATTAATAAAGGAAACTTATTTTTTAACCTGTAAAAGAAGTAAAACTTACTGCCAGGGACAGTCAGAGACAAAAACTGAAGGTGGCCAAACCTACAGCAGTCCTATGTTCTTCATGCTAGTCCCACTACATAAATGCAATTAAGATGGTACCAAAAACCAAATCCTCATTTTCTCACAGAGGGATGACAAGCTTTCTGTTCAAACAGTGTCACAGAACAGTTGTCCAGGTACCAGACCTTCCACAAACCAAATGCACAAAAAGCTTAAAGCTTTCAGTTTACTTCTACCAGTTTCAAAAGCTGTGTTCCTCTTGTGCATTTACATAATTGCACTGCACAAAGAAGTGAATTACTGATTTGAAAATTCTTACTCACTCTTAACAAGCCAAAGAGAAAAAGACTCAGTTTAAAAGACTAATTTTGTGCTAAGAAAAGCATTTTTATACTTCTCTTGCTTAACGGCTGAACACAGGGCTGAAAAACTCAGAGGCAAGAAAAGCTCCCCCGAGCATAAACAGTGTTTCCTATCCTGTGTGCCTTCAGTGGTGGAGAAGCAGGAGGAGAGAGAAGTGCAGAGACCAACAGGCAACAACTCAATGATGAGCAGGACTGGACTGGAGTGCAGAGGAAAATGTGAACTCAAGGAGCCCAAAAGGGAGCTCTGTGTTTGGATGCACAGTGCTGTCACAGAGCTGTTCTGCAGCACCATGAGTGAGATCATGGAATTTTGCAGCTTATTTGAAAGTTTGGTAGTTTGTTACTACACCTGCTGTCTGAGGCGACACAGACTTGTTAAAGCCTATAAACCTTCTACCTAGATCACCACGGTGTGAAACATTTCATCGTTTCACTGCACAATCTGTTCTGTAGTTTAGTCAAATACTGACTCATCTTCAAACCCTGAAAGGAAAATTACTCCAAGCTATCTTTAGAAAGTTGTCTACCTCACGCTAGTTGGGTTGGATAATTTTTGCTGTATTTAAGTTATGCAGAGATATTATTTTAGAAGAAAATGATATGAAAGGATAGCTGAAAAGGATCAGGAGCATCTGTAACTCAACCCATGTCAGCTGAGATGTTGTAGCTTCTCACAAGAGCCTCAGCTACAACTGCTTCTGTCAGTGTTCCCAGAGTGCCAGACTGGCCTAAACACCAGAAGTGGTGGTTGACACTCCCTGAACACCGGTGTGGTGACCTGTGCCATGAATCAAGGTGTGATGAGCCATTAAGGGTAAAGCCCACTTGGACCTTCCTGTACCTGGCCACTCACTCCTGCTTCCTCAGTTGTTCCAGAGCAACTATTTCTGCAGCTATGCTATTGTTGTTGAAAGAAATTACTCTGGCTTAACAACACCAGTATCAACAGCATTTTTGGAAGGCTTGATTCTGTTTAACCCGCTCATGAATAGCTACCAGCATGGGGGATGGCAGGAAGCACATGAACTGACCTTTCCATCATCTCTGTCTGACATTACACTTCAGTGATGATTAGTATCAGAATTTGGAAACACGTCCTAATTAGGTTTGAATGTTCTCCTGTGCTCCAGCATGGCCAACTCCCCAGCACTGCTTTATCCAGCAGACAGAACCCAGCCTGGCTGTGCAGCCTCCTCTCCCCTGGGGCCTTTGTTTAGGCTGTTACAGCCCATTCCTTCAGGTCTTAAGGCCGGATCAATTAAATACCGGAGACATTCCAAATAAACTTATCCCTAAAATCTCTCTCAAGCAAGACTATTCTGATGCAATTAAGACACAAAACAGAGTTTATTTCCTTTCTTCTGAAGCACCACATTTCAAAATGGTACTGTGTCCTCAGGCTTCTCTATGCAAATCAGAGAAATCTTTTCCTACAGGAACTGTTTTCTACATATACTGGTGGTTCTCATTCTCCTCCAGACTTCCTCAGACTGATCAAAACTTTCCTAAGAACAGATTTCCTTAAGAGAAACAATGCTTAGATGAACTTTTGCAACAGGTCTCCGAATCTTTCAGAACAGGAATTGTAGCACCACTCTATTTGATCCTAAATGCATCACAGATGTCACCATGCTTGGTTTGGTGAAAACAGGAAGGGAACTCTAGGTATCTACATGATAAATACTGAACCAAGACATTCCTCAGCAGTCACCCAAGTAATTTCTTTGGTAGTTTGGTTAACAGCTCTGGATTCAGCCATTTAGATGCATGGGAAAATGCAAACCCAGCAGAAGAAATAAAGAGCTTTTCTAAAGGTCTGGGCTCCTAAATATAAACCAAGAATCCTCCTGACATCAGAGGTGTGAAGTAACAGAAACAGCCTATAAAAACACGACATTCAGAAAAGAATAATCATGGGTTGGTTTTCTAAGTAATATTGATAGGTTGACTTTTTAAAGCATGATTTTAGCACTGCATTGGAAGGCACTGGAATGTTTCCAAAGGAACATCATAAAAGAAGTTTGCAAAAGCAGAGGATAAATATGAGAGCCTGAATTCCTCTCTTTTTGAGTGAGGTCAGTAGGAACACTCTATTCACAGACTAAAAGTATTAGGAGCCAGAGATTTAAAGAGAACCCACCAGGATGTATAACACAACAACGTGCCCTGACAAGCACCTTAAGTCTGTAAAAGCTGCGATGCAAAAAGCATGGAAAAATTGACTAGAACACACTGGGCAATGGCAACAGTAAGAAAAGGAGACTAAGTTTACCAAAGTAGGGAAAATTCTCATCTTCTATGACTCCAGAAGACACTCTAAATCAGCTGCTGAATAAGAAGGAAGAAGTATGTAAGAAAGTGATGCAGACTACTTTGCTAGGGGCAACAGAAGGAGATGGTGATCAGAATCTCCTGGCAGGCTGTTGGCCACCAGATCAGGAAGCTTTCTAGCCCCTGAGGCAGATGGTCCATCAGGAAAGACAGAGAACTGAAGCCTTCAGACAATGGTAGGATGCCCTTGACCTTATCAAAGCTAGCAGAAGCACTTCTGCTCCCACTTTACTGAGGTGAAAGTGCCTAAAGAAAGAGAATCACAGAGAACATAGCAATAAACCTGCCTGGGAAAGCAAAGTACGTCATGGCAGGATGCTGGTCAATGATCTCATCAAAAGCAAAGTCTACAGCATTTCCCAATGACCCAGGCAGTGAGCAGGCCTGTCACAGGCTTGTCTGTGTCCTGGAGTATCAAACCAGATCTCTCATTTGTGGTCTGGAATGACAGCACTCCTTAGGTGAAGCTGCCAGGAATACAGAGGAGCCAGGCTCATAAACCCCAGAGAAATTAACCTCTTGTGCTAACTTCCACACTTGAATTTTCACTGCTGTCACAACAAGGCAGAAGGATTTGGTTCTTTCCTGCTCTTGCAGGATATTGCTGTCATCCTGTCCACCATATCTCACAGTAAGGGTATTTCAATTCTGCTCAGCAAATCTCTCCATAACATCGCCAGCAAGAAGTGCAGCGACTCTTGGCCACCTTCAAAAGAAGCCAATGTAGGTTTGATCTTGGAAACTTGTGCCTATGCTATACCAGTTTCATCTCTGTCATAGTTCTCTTGTTTATTTTTATAATTTATCTTGAATTTGATGCTGTGTGTTAATCACAGGATAAGTTGTCCTGTCAATGAGAAATCAAGATGAAAAAAACTGTGCTCTCTGCAGTCATCTTAACTCTCTTTGGTTTTCCCAGATACTTACAAACAGTCTAGTTTTTAACATTTATTGCACTAGCTTTCAAATACCTATGTGAATTATTAGCTCATCAATTACTTTTTAAAGCCTTTTACCTGCAGGAAACAGTAAGAAATAAATAAACTGCAGATTTCAAGGGTCTTCCTTACTGGGTTCCACTGATTTCATTAATTGATTATAATTTCAATGGTTCTGCTCATTTGTTCAGCCTTTAGTGTAATGAGCTACCCCATCTTTCACTGTATTAAGGAGTCAGGAAATTAAAAGGAGGGAAAGGGAAAAGGAGGAGGCAAGGAAACAAGGGGCCTTAAGTGCAGCTATTTCAGTACAAACTTTCTTTCAGCCTTTGGACAGCTGAACCCAAGTCTATGGACTTCAGTTCCCTGAAAGATCTGGCACTTAAAAAATTACTGTACTCCCTTGTGCATCCTCTGACCTTTATAAGTATGTAATGCTAGATGAAAACCTGATTTTTTTGGCTACTATTTTCACAAACGAAAAAGGGAAAAAACTTCACGTTTAAGGTGTTAAATATTTTTACATGCAGCCAAGCTGGCATTCACCACCCTGCATATACCTTTCAGAAGGGAAAGAATAAATGCCAGTGCTATAATTTGTTAAATGCTTCTCATCACCACAAATTCTCCCAATTTAAATGACTGTTACATAAATTTAAACCTTTCCTAAAACACCCAAGTAGGATTTTTCCACTGAGCCTGAGCAAGGCTTTTAGAAAACTTATGGCAAAGATCATTTCACTAGTGAGGAATTTTGAGAAGTAAGAGATGTCAGCTTCTCTATGGAACTTTTTGTTCTTCAGCACAAAACTGCTGAAATTCAGTCATCAGTAAAATGAATATAACCTTTATTATCAACCATGGATAGAAGGCTCTACTTTTGCTCACATTCAGTTGGATATAAATCCATTTCCTGAAAATAATTATATTACTATTTTGTTTTTCACTTACCAGACATGAAGCTGGGCTACTAGAAACCATGAATTCAACGTATCAGGCATTTGGCACTCTTGATGGAAGGGGAAAAAAACCAAAAAAACAAAACCAAAACATTAAAATTAATTTAATCACATTTTGTGCTCAACAGAAATTCACTGCATCAAAATCTAAAAGCATTTTAGTAATTTATTTTCAGCAATAACAGCACATACATACCAGAAACAACCAACTTACTGTCACATTTGTGCTTAAACTCTAGAATATGTAGCCACAGGATGCTGTGGATTCTGAAAGATTTCAAGTGTTTAGAGCTCACTTGGATACTCTTACAGGGGAGAAAAATTCCGCAATGGAGAATGAGACAAACGTGGCTTCTAGCTTGGAGAGTCCCAAAGCAGCAGTGAGTAACATGGAGGAATCAAGGGATGTTTTGCTCCATTCTTACTCTTCCTTCCCATGTGCTGCTGTCTCCTGCCAGGGACAGAACTCTGTGCCACCTGGGTCTCTGCTGCCACTCCACTGTTTGGATTCCCACCATGGCTGCACAGCCCACAGCACTCTGAGGGTTCCAGCCAGGCTATGTTAGGATTAAACCCATCAACCAACCACAGAAACAATCTGTTTCCAGATTCAGCTCTACTCCCACAGCCATTGTTTCCCCAGAGATGGCTTGTCCATATGTGTGTTCACATAATGGATTTCCATGTGCTGTTAGGATGTAAGGCTGGAGATTTAGGCCACGTGGCACAAAAACCATGTTCTTCTTCCCCATGCTTGAAAAAAAATGAACCTGTGGGTTCTGTGCATGCCAAATCCTTCAGTTCCTGTCAATCTCAAACCTTCCTCTCAGGCACACTTCTGCATCTGTTTCCTGGAGAAGTTTTTAAGGCAAGTTAGAAACTAAGGCAAGTTAAAAACTTTGTCCCTAATGAGAAGGATCTGAGGCAGTAACCTTGGCCTACCCAGCACTTGGTGTTCTCTTCTGAGCTGTTCAAACCTCACTGGAAGAAGGCCAGAGAGCCTTCAGAAAATGACTCTACAGTCAGATGTGCCCTAGGGAAGTCAACCTCATCGTTTTTGTGCTGAATAGATTCCTCCCTGGCTCCTATACTTCTCGGCTATCAAGTATTACAAAGGAGATTCACCCAGATCATGAAGCAATACTTTCAGAGTCTCTTTCTTTTTATATGCCAGCTCTGGTCAGAAGAACCAAACAGATCACCACTATTTCTCCCTCCCCAGAGAGATGACTCCATCAGTCCTAGGAGGTGCCAAGCTTCAGCACCACTGCCCATACATCACCTCTAAGACAGTACAAAGACACTAACAGCCCATGTTTGGAGATTAAACACAAGTCTCCCTCACCCTTCTACCCTTTTGGCTCTCTCACTCCTATTAGAAATAATTCCTGTGCCTAGAAATGACTACTCTGACCTAAAACCACGCCAAGGCATCTCTAACTAGGGCAGGAACACACAATGCCTGCATTAACCAAACCATCTCAGTAAATGAAGGTTCCACAGACAAGAGTCAAACACTCAGTTCAGACAGAGATTTCTCCAGTAGGAGCTCCCATGGATCAGTCCCCCACCACAGAAATCACTCTGCAGTGGAAAGCAAAGCTCACACCTCTACTGCTGGAAATACAGAACGTTTTTAAAGACCTATTCAGTACTCAGGAGGCAAGAATTTTTTCTCTAACTTTCCAAGAGTTGCAATTCTATTTTTATAAATCATTTTAACTTCTATATTTGGACTGTCCACATGGTAAATTTAAAGGAAGGGTGGCTCCTTTAAAGCAAGAAGCTTGCCCTCAGCTATCAGCTTTGTAAAAAGAATGGAATTCTAAAAGTTGGGGGGTTGGAACACCTTATTCTGGCCAACTATACAGGGAGAATAATTTTCTGTTTCATTATAGGATGGACCATGCTCCTTAAACTACATAAAGAAAAAATGTCTGATGATAAAGCTACCTATGAAATTACTGTGATATTATCAGTTGGGGAATAAACTTGTTCTGTGCACAAAACCCTGGCCACATCTCTGGTGCCATAAGAGACAGAAATGCTCAGAATTATGAGGACATGGGTTTTCCTACAGTCATATTCTGCACCTTAAATTCATCAAATAAGGGAGGCAAAATTTGACTGTGGAGTTTTTCATGATGGATCATCTTTGCCACTACCACAGCTTTAGGAAGGACACAATGGGATAATACCCACATATCCTGCAAAAGAACAAGTGTGCTGTGCCAGTGTTCCCCTGAGTGTGGCAGGCAGCAGCAGGAGCCTGGAAGGCACCAGGTGGGGTATGGGAAACACAAGAATCAAGAGTCCTGTAACCTCCAGCCTTTTTGAGCTGTGCTGAGCCCCACTAGGAGCCATCTAAGAGGCTGATTCTGTAGGACGAGCTCTCTACTGCAGCTGCCTGACCCTAGAGAATTAACAGTATTAATAGTTCAAGTGGAATTCAAGGTAACCCTATGGTCCATATTCATCAGCCAAGTTCAGAGTATTCAGCTCTAACTGTTATCTGCCTGATCCTAAAAGTTCTTTTGACCTTTCAAGTCTGAGGTCAGGCGTGAAACTCCTCACAAGCTGCCTCCTGTGTTGCATTGGAACTACCCAAGCTCTGTGCCAAACCTGGCACCAGCAACTTTGCTATCCTCTCTGCTGCTTCTCTCTTCTCCTTTAAACAAGAAACAGCTGATGTCCTAAAATAGCTCCACTTTCAACGTAAGCAGCAGAGTGCAGACATTTGGGATACGGGCTCCAAAGCAGAGTTCCCAAAGTTTTGTCCATGAGTGATCCAATATCAAGAGACAAAGGGATGACAAGTGTAATAAAATTAACTGCAGTTTCATACTCAAGAGTCTCAAATGAAACATCTTCTTTATATCCTACAGCAGCCTCGTGACTCGCATACCCATAGTCTGTGTTTTGGGAACTGCTGTTCTAAGGCATACAGAGACAGGCAGTTCACAAGGCTCTCACTCTGCGCCGCAAAAAGTCTCGGAAATTCCACTGGGCATCAGCAGGAATGCAGTGAGCTAGAAGAGAGCCCAGAAGACATGAAATGCTGTCACTGTCCTAGTCCTCACCACCACACTATTCACTTTTTACACTGTCACCTCTGTAAGAGAGCTACCCTACAAACTCCACACACCAATCCAAGTTCCATAAGGTTGCAGCGCAGTTGTTCCTTATGCCACAACACAATCAGGCCACAAAAGCACATCCAGAAAACACTGAGGAGGGCTCAGGGAAGAACTGGCTCTGCTCACTCAGGTTAACGAGCCCACGAGTGGTTTCACACATGGATGGCTGCAGGTTTCCCAGGTCAGCTCAGCAGGTTAACAGGGCTAACACATGGCCAGGAAGGAGCTAATAAGCTCTCCAGAGAGCAAAGCTGACTGAGCAGTTCACCTGGATATCAACATCCTCCAGCTAGAGCCAGAAGTGCTGGGGGCAGCAGAGCACAAACACAGCACAGGTCAGCACACAGCTGCGGCTCAGACAGCACCTGGGGCTCCCTGTGGGCATCAGGAGGGGTGCAGCACCCACAGAGCACAGGCTCAGGCACTGCTCTGCTGCTGCAGCACCATGGCACAGCTCACAGGTACTTGCTTCTCTTCCCACTAGTCCCCCAGGCTATTCCTCCAGAAGCAAGCAATGGGCTTAAGCAATGCCCACCTTTAGTTGCAAAAGGAGAAAAACTGCTCCAAACTGACACAGTTTGATGAAGACACGGTGAACCCAAGTGAAAGTTGGGTATCTTGCTCCATGTTCCCCTCTCAATATGCACTCCCTAGCTCCTGCTTTGTGCCACAGCTGCTCTCCACCAGACCCTTCCTCATGCCACTTGGGCTCACCAACACAGCAAACCAGGATGTCAGCAAACTGGGCTGTTCTCTTTTAGTGACCTGAATGTTCACCAACGACATAAGTGTGCAGTCCAGTACAGGAACAAAGGAAGACAGAGATGTGAGACTTTCCCCTTTGGCTGCTACTTCAACTCAGCTGCCCATGGAACCATAGCCTAAAGCTTCTCCATGGCAAAATCATGTTAAAAGCTTCCTGCCCATCCCACAATGCCTGTTTTTTTTTAGGGTTACTACTTTTTAACATGGATCACAAACCTGTTAGATTTCAGAGCTAATCCCCCAAAACAGCTGCATTTCTATGTAGACAGAAGTAAAAGAAACTTCTTTTAACTGTTTTGAAATAAAAACAATGATTTCTTTGGAACCACAAGTACTGACCCCTGCACCACAGGTGCATCATGCACTCCATCAACTCAGAAAACTGCCTTGTTCCTTAGGCAACAACTGTCTCAAGCCACGCAAACATATCCAACTCTTTAAAATAAATATTTTCTTCTTAAGATGGTCAGACAACATCAAAAACATAACTGAAGCTATTTTATTCTGTATTGAACCTGAAAAATCTATGCTAGTATTTTTTCCACAAACATGTTTAGAAATTCCTTTAAATTTTAAGCTAGGGCAACACTTATAGATCTTTGTACAATTAAGCAGGGATAATGAAACACGAGTTAAAGACAGCAAAGCCCTTGTCTGAGAGGTAAATACCACAAACAGAGGAGACCCTATCTGAGCAAGCCTGGAAGGGCACACAGCTGGGAGAGGCTGTGCACAGGGAAAACGAGGTTCTCAGGTTTTGATCACTAGTGATGAATCCTACTGCTCACAGAGTTCTCTCACTCCTGCAACTGCCAAAACCACATCACAGGTTTGGAAAATCTTCTGAAAAACACTTGAAAATTTTGCAGTAGCAACACCATCTAACAAACCACCCTCAATAAGCTCTGCACTGGATGAAGGTGTCCCTTCAGCTGATCTCTCCTGAGGCAGCAGCCCCAACCTGTGCTGTAAGAAAGCATCTGGTAGCTCAGGAATCCAGGTGACAGGCCAGATCCTGCTAATGGGTTTATCAGCTAAATCACACTGACATGGGAAATAATTCACGTAAGAAAATAATATTATTGTAGCTTCTGTAAGTCTCAAATGTACATCTTCTCCCTTCACCAGCTGCCATAGATTTTTTAGCTAATAGTTAAAAGACACTGTGTACAATATCCAAAAAACCATCCCAATCCAAGCCACTAATATGCCTATCAACTTATAGGAGGGACTTGTATCTTTCTTCTAATCTCTACCCAGTCAAGAGTTGTGTCCTGATTTAATGCTGTCAGGGTCAGTAAAAAATGCAGAAAGTCTCTTAAGTTCTATCCAAACCTGCCCAGCCATGATAGAGAGAGACAGGTGCTCCCTGTGATCTATCTGACCTTGTATCATAAAACAATTGTGCATTAGTGGACGGGGGTGATTCCCTTACCTGCATCCCAGTTATACTTGGGATAGCACAGGGTAGGACACAGAGACCATCTGACCACCATAAAAAGGGAAGAGATATTTGCATTCTTAGTTTATCCCACCCCCGGTAATAAAAAATGGCAAGATCCTTTGAAGTCCAGGATATTCTGAGTTTTACCCATCCCACCCCTGTTCCCCACTGCAGCAGGGAAAATTTAACAATGCCAGACTCCCGAGTCTGTCCTTGCACCCCAGTCACTCCAGAGCTTAAGGGAATGCTGCAGTACAGTCCCCTTCCAGCTGACATTCCCTGGCAGGGACTGACAAGTCGTTTTGTTGTTGCATAAACACCAGTGACATAATTCCATTGTGTCTTCTCTTACCAGGGCAGCAGTTCAAATACCATCAGCACTTACTGTTAAAGAACTCCTCGTAGTCAGTTTTCTCCACACAGCACGTGTACATGCGCAGCGCTGCCACCTTGATCTTCTAAACAAAAAGAAGAGACAACAATTGAAGCGTTCAGCACCAGAGCTGGTGAACACTACTGGCTTTGTTCCACACACTGCCATTCTCTGAAAACACTTCTTTTGAGAATCAACATCACTTGAGATTTTCAGGAGCACATTAAACTCTTAGATATGCCAGTAATGGCATGAGTATAATTAATTTTGCCTTGAAGGAAAAATATTATTAAATGTCTTCCTAAATATACTTTAAAATCTAGTGTGTTAAATACTTGATATAATTACAGAAATTATAAATTAAACGGATTTCCTTACAGAGTCTCTGAAGATCCCAACTCACAACTCCTGGTTTCCTCCAATAAATTTAAGTGATGTATACCACTAAGAGTGTTCTGTGTAATTTAAGTTTGAAATTTTAAAGAAGTCACATACCAGACATGTCCAAAAAACAGCTTTTTTCCCCTAGAAAAGTGACACTTGACTGACTATAAAAGTGAGAAAGGAATCCCAAATGATGAACAACATGAGGTATTCCCAGGTGCTTTGGCACTTGCCATTTTATTCCTGGCCTGCCACTGCACCCAAAACACCTCCAGTGCATCATCTAGAACACAGACACATGTGTTGAAGCTTCAAAGAGCACAACAACCAATAGCAAAAATCTTAAAGTGATAAGGCATTTGGTTTGGATTGCTCTGGTTTGGTTTTATGTTTCTGCTAGCAACATATACCAGTGATCATCTCAGTGCTCACCATACAGCAGGGATGAGCACCCTGCCTGCGAAATGGCAGATCCAATCACCAAAGTAATTATTTGTGTCTCTTCCAACCAAAAGGAAAATAAAGAAGTTGCAACTCATGGCTGAGGAAACACAGGAGCTCATTATTATTCAGTAATCTCAGGCTTCTGTCAAAAATCAAACATACATCTAAACTTCTTGAAGTAAAATGATTTATATTGCTTACAGGAGTTCTGAAGGTTTCCCTTTTAAAGGAAACACTGCCTGGCCTATGAGCAGAGATCTCCCTGGTGAGAGTCACTGCCCCAGAGCAGGCATTACTAGACATTAAAAACATATTGTAAAAAAACAGTCCCCACAATCCAGCCCTTAAATAATGCAGGTAACAAAGGAGAAACTGATGAAATTTAATCATGGAAGTTTTAGGGTGTAGAAGAAATGTGGGGGAAGGGAGCATAAAACAGAAAAAAGCAAGAGAAATATTAAGAAACTTCCCAAAGATCTCCTAGAGAGCACGGGCAAGGCCAAAAATGAACTCAGGTCTCTTGGGCCCTAACCACAAAATAACTCTCTCCCAACCCAGGTTCCCCAGCCAAAAGCAGGCAGTAAAGAGCAGCAATTAAGGAGAACTCTGAAATCAACACTTAGAGCTAACAAGAATCTTTATTACAACAATATGTACACAAGCACATGGGAGAGAAACTACACTCTCAAGAGGTTTAGCATCACCTGATTAAAGCAACTGATTTTAACCAAAATACCTAAGCCTGTTACAACTCATTTATCTTTGCTTTACACTTTCTGAGGAGCAGCATGCAATCAGCAACAGCTTCAGATCAACCTCTGAGGAGGTGCACTCTGCATTGCAGCTATTCAAAGCACCTTAAAACTTCTATTATTTTTAATCGTTTTATTCAAATAACTGGTTTTAATTTCAACACAGTTGGGCTTAGTCCTTCTTTCAAGCTGCCTTTTCCTCTCATTCTTTTGTACTCTTCCTTAGTTCAGAGAAAAAAAATTATGAATTTCATCTTTTTTCTTCTGCATAAGAAACCAAAAGCATCTTTCACAGAGCTGCTCTCATTTAGTCAATGTAAACAACTGTTTTATGAACGAGCTATTTAAAAAGAAAAGGAGAAAGAGAAGAACCTATTTGTGACTCTGCCCTAGTCAGCTACCACTAAGCAGTGATCTGAACAGCAACCACACCATATCTCACCACTGACTGCCCAGCAGACCCTCCTGCTAAGGCTCTTATTCTGTTCTTTGGTGCACAAATGAAGTGAAAATCAGATATCTTAAGAAATTCAAGAAGGATTTAGACTCTACAAGCCAAATACAATATTGTTGCATATGTCAATGATAGCAATACCTAATGGAGGCTTGAGATCTGGATTATTAATTCCTTACATCAGAAAACAGGAATTTACATTAAAACTTTTCCATTAAGTACTGCTCTTATCATAAGAAAAAAAATGTGGGGTGTTTTTGGTCTGCTTTTCAGAATGATCAAACAACCAAAAGAATTACTGAATTACTGCTTTACCCATCTGCTGTACTTGAGTGGTCCTGTGAACCCCATTGCTTCTATTATCCTTGTAAAAGCACCCACTTTTTCTTCAGATGGCTGCAAGGAATCTTTTGCAGAGAGATGCTGGAAAATTGAAATAGCACATATTTCAGTCTCAGCAATTAAATCTGACACATTTTAGTTAGCAAAGTTACACATTTAACAGAGAATTTTAGGGGTTTTTTTGCTTGCTTTCTTTGTTCAACAAAACAAAACACTGTTTAGGTCTCCTCTGAAAATATTGCACTGGTTTTCATATGTCCATTCCTCTGTTTATTAATACAAACATTGCATAACCATTGTGATAACAACATCCCATTGGAAGCTCACATTCAAATAGTTACAAAAACCTGCTTTGCAAAATGTGGCTTCTATCCCAGGCTCTCATATTCACTCTAGGTGCCTTTACTTGGGCTTAAGTCTTTCACATATAAAATGAGCAAACAAATCACAAAAACAGAGTAAATAAAGCTAACCTTTCACATTCCCTCTCTTCCTCTCACAGGCATTTTACAGTAATTATACATTACACAGACCAATCAGCTCTGTTTTAAAACCAGTCAAGACACATGAACCCACTATTCTTACCAAAGAGCTCCCCCCGAATGTTATTCCCTTTTCAGTTAATCTACAGAGTACTGGCAGAAAATTCACATCAGCAAAGTACTCAGTCAGCTATGATTTTCAGTTTGTGCAAACATGGAGATAAATGTTCAATTCCAGACTCACTACACACCTTAAACACCCCTGGGCTGATGCTGTGGCTTCAGCCCTGTGGACAGGTGGGGATAGGGGAGGGAGCGGGGAGGGTAAAAGTAAGAAAATTCAGGAGTTGAGATAAAGGCAGCTTAATAAGCAAAACAAAAGCCACAGACACAAAAAGCCAAAGGAGGAATTCATTCCCCACTTCCCCAGGGCAGGCAGGGGCTAAGCCATCCCCAGGACAGCTGGGCTCCAGCAGAGTAACATCACACCAATGTCCCCCACCTCCTTCTCCTTCTCAAGCTTTCTATGTGAGAATGTGAGAATGCTGGGTGTCTGACTGTCCCCGGGGTCAGCTGGGATCAGCTGGATCCACTGTGTCCCTGCTGTGTCCCTGCAACTCCTTGCACACCTCCAGCTACTCCACTGGTGGGGTGAGCAACAGGAAAGGCCTCAACCTTGTGTCAGCTCTGCTCAGTAACTAAAACATGCCTGGGTTATCAGGGCTGTGTCCAACACAAATCCAAACCACAGCTACTGGGAAGAAAATCTACTCTGCCCCAGCTCAAAGCAGCATAACTGGTAAGAAAACTTTATGGCATTTTTGCCTCTAAGCATCCCAGCAGCAGCCATCAGCCAGCTGTAATCACCACTGGTACTCCAGCAAATAACTGCCATGAATTAAGTATGCAGTATAGATATTTTGCTATCAACAAATTACTTTTAACCTATCTACTGCACATGAATCTCCTACATATACTTGTGGAAGGACAGCTGAGAGCCATTAAAATCTGCAAAAGTAATGAGACCAGGATGCCAATTCCAGCAAGGATCAGGAGCAGATCCTTGGGGATGACACAAAAGCAGAGAAATACAGCACACACCACTCCAGCCTTCTGGGATGTACCTGTCCAGCTTTTGACAAGACATTCCATTTTGCACAAGAAAATTAATTCATTTTTCTGTCACCTCCAACTGGATACACCTTCAGTATCCAAGCATTTGAAACTTTAACCTCAGTAATACCAAGTTGTGGTACGTTGGGTTTCACAGTTTAATTATGTTAAAAAAAAATCTCTTGTGCCTTTTTAAAATCCAACCTTGTAATTTGGACTAGATGACCTTTAAAAGTCCCTTCCAACCCAAACTATTATATGATCCTTGGATGCTCCCATTTTCCCATAAGAACCTGCAAATAACCATTTCCTATCCCACTTTTCAGTAACTTTTATTACTTTTATAGGCCAGTATCATACACACACTCCTTAGTTTAGAAGGGTCCTAAATTAGACTATTCTTATACTGAAAGCTTTTCCCCTTTCTGATCGTTCTCCAGACTTCCTAGCACTATTACAGTAGTTTTTGAAAGGGCATGAATGATAAGTAAATACATATTAAGATATAGACTAAAATACAGATCCAAGCTCATCCTGACAATGCCAGGACTGCAGCCAAATGCAATTAAACAATCCTATAAGTGTCTGTAAAATCAGATCTAGGAAATACTGGGGTGAGGAGAGGGGAGGCTATGTGTTGTTTAGTTGCCAGTTGGGCTAGAACCACAACACAGAGAGAGAAAAAACTTAAAACATATATTTTATAACTGACTCAAGCTCATCAAGACACTGGGCAAGGGACATAAGCCTACCTCAGGGTGCCTTTTCTGCTCAATACCTGAAAAGCAGTGCTTAAAGCAAACAATCATTTTAATTTTGACATCAAACATAAACTGAAACATCTGGAGCTCACCATTAATTCCAAACCACTTTCCCACCAGGACTGTATAGTCAAGTTCACATTTCAAAGATAAGTAAGTACTTCTCTATTCAAAATAATGAAGTTGCAGTCCAGAAACCCACCTCAAACCTACAATGTTGTAAACTGCTTCCTCTCTGGTCATAAATCCTGCCTGGCTCCATACACCATGGCTATTTCAACTGGGAAGTTTCCCCATCCATCTTTTAACCCTTGTACCCCTCCCCCTGCCCTTTCCAATACACCAAAAGCAAATCCTGAGTCCTGCCCTGAAGATCTCCACGGCACTCCTGGTTCGTTTGATCTCCTGTCTTGTTACCCACTACTCTCCACAATCAGCTCTGCAAGTGCTGCCTGTGCAGGTCTCAGGGCAGAGCAGGCAGGATTGGGGATTAGGGGCATGTCACCCTGTTTTCAGCCTTCTAAATTGGAGTCAGAGTTTCTCACACATTCTCATGTAAACAAAGCAATGTTTTCTGTAAATATCTATATTATTTACATTCCCTTCTGTAGGAGGGACAATTGATGGACACTTTCTCAGACCAGTGGAAGTGAAGAGGTTGAACCTCAGTCTTCCAATGTGGTCTCATTTCTGGAAACCTATTTAAACTAAAAGTGAAAATTAAACTTCCTCTTTTCCCACTCCGACTCTGCTGTGGTCTCTGCGTCTCTCTGTGTCAGGGGCATGCACCATGTCTGGGAGTCTGGATTACAGTTTTAGATCTGGCCATGATAAATTGTGCAACCTCTTTGTGTACACTTCAATCTCTGTCTTCAAAATGTTTGGTTTGTCTTAACAGCTGAAAAACACTGAAAATTTGACTATGAGAAGGAAAACTCCTAGTTAAGAAATTAATGCAAAGAGCAGGCAGGGGCTCTTTCCTTGCACACTTCTGGTTTTACTTCATTTTTTCTCTCCATGTCAAAATAACCAATTTTAAATCCTTCTTAGTACCCTCTATATACCTCTACCTCCACACCAGCAAAATGCACTATTAGCTAGATAGCAAACTGTGATTACTGTTTTAATGAAAATTTTACCCATCAGTCCCTATCTCTTTTTCTTCCTGTCCTCTCATTTTGCATGCATGTGTTCCATTTTGCCATTTTCTTCACACTGGATTAACAAGAGCAGCATTAGGATATTTATTAGTGGAAAGATGCTAACACCCTTAGTTTAAGTGGTAAACTGATGTTATGGAGCCCATTCATGTCTCAGAAAACTTCTACTCCAGGACAAAAGACAATACATGAACAAGACACATAGACCACAGATTAACAAAACAGTACCTATGAACAGTAAATGATTATGAACAATATTTAGCTGTTATGAACAATAATTAGCTGTTAATAGTAGACTGCATGACAATTTTCAGTGTTTAGAAGATAGCAAAACTGTCACCACAGATTATTACCAAACTAAAGAATCAGGAAACATCTCGTCACATCTAATACGTGTGGAGAGAACATCTGCCCTCAACACCTTGACTTAATTTCTTTCCTCACTGGAAGGAAGCCCTCAGCCTTGTCAATGGAACTTTCACCCTGATAACCCAACTGTAACTGCACCTTCCTATGCCAGCCCTTCCTTTTCTGGAATGGAACAGAATTCCTTCTCAAATTACCAGACACATTGTTCACATTAAAGTAAAACATCCTAGAGAAGGGTTGAATCCTCTCCCATGTGTTCTGAGCAGTGTTTTGCCTCCTGCCTCTGTAGAATCCCTAGCACATGTGCCCTCCAGCAATAAAACTACTCAAATCTTCTCACCTTACTCGTTTCGTAAAAGGATCTGTTTTGCTGTGTGATGGCTTCATTGGCTTCAAACAATCCACCACAGAATTTAGACAGTTGGAAGGGGCCAGCCTTGTGTCTCTAGTAGAAATGATAAAAGAAAAGAAAAAAAATTAAGAGACCACTGACTTCATTTTATATCAACCACCCATAGTTCGCTTCCAAGTCAATTAATTCTGGCTAATCCTGAAAAACTCCATATCACTAAAAGCAGAAATGTATTATAGCAACTGTTACAAACAAAAAGACTGTCTACACTTAATGTGGTGCTCCACACCACATTTTCCAGTGCTCCATAAATGTACTGATGGAATAGACTGGCAGAACACTGCACTCAAAAGCCACAGGCTCTCTGCTTTGACTCTCACACTACTTCTAATTATGGGGCTTGTCGCTTAATAAAGAACAATTGTTTTTTCTGACTTAGCAGACAAACAGCAATTTTTTCTACAACTTTATAGCCCATTCAATTGTTTCTGGCCAGGACTTGAGAAAACACAAATTGCACTGTAAAACTACCACTACAGACCCCATGACTTCAGAACACGACTTCAATCACAGAGCTAGTGTGCAACAAAGAAAACTCTCAAGCAGGAACAAGTGGGCTCTCCAGGACAGAAGCTGCACACTGAACAGAACACTCTAACAGCCTCCCAGCACACCCCACTTAGCAGTACCTTATTTATCAATTAATTCAGATAAAGTAAATATGCTGTTCAGAGCAGTCATCCCCAGGTGTGTACTGAATGTAGTGTAAGCCCAACTTCATGAATAACTTCACAATTGCTCATTTCCACCTCTAGTCCCGACATCACATGCTACTGGTGTGACCTGGTGCTTTAATAATAGGGTTGGCATCTATTCCCATTTTCTACACACTTGTACCCCTTTATCATTAACTGCTATTACATGATGCTTTATTGATTTACTCTGGACAGACATACTCTGGCACTCTGCTGGCTGTCCCACAACTGTGAGCCAAGCTGCAAAGCTTTCACTGGAACAACACTAAATGTGCTGTGCAAGGTAAACATCCATCAGTACTAGGAAGTCTTCTCTAAAATAAAATGCTGGGAAGAGCATGCAAATGTGACCGGCTTGTAATAGCTTGTTTGGAAAAGTAACATCTCCATTTGGACTTCTGCATTTAATCTTTGCACAACAGATCATTTGGATCTATTATAAAAGTCACACCTGGACATGTAACAAGAGAGGGAGCTCACTCTTGCAGCAGCAGAGAACTCTAGAGTTGCTTGGTATTTCCACAATACACAGTGAAGACGTCACTTTTGAAAAGCTCTTTATTGAAAAAAAATGACTTTTACTTGGTAATTTAAGATCATCCCATTTACACACTTAACATGCTCTGATGCCTTACCTGGAAAATACCGCAGAGCATCCGCCTACACCGGCCTGGGACTGCAGCGGTCTGCAGCAATCCACCGCACCCTGCTATCCATTGGGCTACTCCAGTCTGGCAGCTCTGCAATGAGGAAAAGGACACAAATGTGCAGAAACAGTTCAACTGTCCCTCTGCTTCCACAGGTTTTATTCATTTACACGATAAGAACAACATGGAGTTCTGTCAGGGGGGCAGGGGGATGGGTTTAGGTTGGATATCAGGGAAAGGTTCTTCCCCAGGGGGTGCTGATCCAGGCTCCCAGGGAATCGGCACAGCCCTGAGGCTGCCAGAGCTCCAGGAGCCTTTGGACAGTGCTCTCAGGCACAGGGTGAGATTGTTGGGGTGTCTGTGCAGGGCTGGGCATTCAATGATCCTTGTGGGTTCCTTCCAGCTCAGGATATTCCATGATTCTAATAATCCTCAGATTCAACTCCTAACTTGTGCTTGACAAGAGTATAAATTTTGATTATGAAAATATTTTGCCTTCCAGTACAAGTATCCAACCCAAGTCTGATGGCAGAAACAGATGAATGGAAGGAAATGGTGGGCTGTCTACATCATAAAACCATACCACAACTTCTCTGTCTATACAATAAATTCAAATGCTTAAGAAGCATTCTTCAATTGACTGAGTAAGCTCTAAAAAGCCCTCATCCAACTCAGCTTTTATGCATCTTTCTCTTACTTTACTCAGGCACAGCTAAGAATTTTCGTATTCCAAAAGCACATATTGTCCCAATAAATTTCAGTGAAGATAATTATTTTCTGTCATGAAAATGTCAGCAATACAAAGAAGAGGTGGGGCTTTTTTTGCCTGCACTTTCTTTGCACCTTTCACTTTCTGCAATATTCAAGTTAATACAATATTTGCCTCCTTCACACATGTACTACATTAATACTGGAAATAATGTATATCTTATTAGAATGGAGATGTCATTTTCTAATAAAAACAGCTTCATTTTTGGTTGATGAAAATTAAGAGACTGAAGCATCCAACATAAGAGGAGAGGATTAGTTTTCAGAAAAGAAGACTTCAGGGAAATCTTACCAATTTGTATTAATATCTGGAGGGGTGGGCAGTCAGACTGTCCCTAGTCGTGCCCAGTGAAAGAACAACCAGGAGAGCATCAGATCTGCCCAGAGGTAAGAGGAGCCAACACAAACCTAGCTGAGTTCCTGTTCCCCTCCTGTGACCTGCACAGTCACTGCTGTCCCTCAGGTGTGGCCATCAGCCTCGCAGGCTGTGCCTCAACTTCTCCCAGAGCTGCACTTTGAATTGGAAAAAGGAACTGATTTGGGGGTTTAAAAACTGCAAAGGGAAAGATGCTGTCCCATGACAAACGAGGTTAGTGTTCACTGCTACTACACCTTCCCACTTCTACTGTAGCAAGACTATTCAGGCTTCTGATCTTTTGATGTAACATCACTGTCGACAGGTGAAATTATGAAAATGATATGTTTCTATAAAGAAAAAAAACCCCAACATTTCAGCTGAGTCATAGAAAGTACTTTTTGAGATAATCTAGTGTTCTGACATGAACAGTTTAACAAACACTCCCATGAGAAAGAAGTAACCTTTTTTTTGTGAACAATTAGTACAAGATTCCAAGGATCTGACAGAACTTTTTTGAGGTTTTTTCTCATTATCATGCCCAGGTTGGGATATGGTTTAGAGCTTGAACATACTGAGATTTAGAACTGTTGAAAAGCACAAATGCAACAAAACTGGACAGAGACATATGAAAACAAAGTATAAGCATAAGCACACTTAAAAGCTGCAAGGTGATAAACAATCCAGTAATGAAGAAAACAGACACCAGGGAATACGAGGACCTAAGGAATTTTCTCTAAGCCAGCATTACTCTGCAGAACACAGCTTTCTTTTCAAACTACAAGTGCTACTTTTGCTTCTCCCCTCCACTGAAAGAAAATCTACCAAGTCTAAAATGAACAGGATTACTCAGGAACAGTCTGCAGACAGCTGCCTTGTCAAGATAGAGATGAAAGAATATCACTAGTCTTCTAAATCCTCTTGGCAACCTTTTGGAAAGTCTTAGGTAGCAGACAAGCTATTCATCAAGGTATCTTGGACAAAAGCCAGATTTATCATAATGCCAGTATTAAGGAGCAGAGCTGAGATGCCAGGGCTGTATCATACACCAGGAGTTCAAAGTCAGACAAAACCCAAATTTTCCTTATTTCCAGCAGAAGGAAGAAATGCAAAAAGTTTTAAGACTCGTTTTCATACAACTAGGCAACCCCTAAATTCTAATGCAGAAACATAATGCTGAGAAATGCCAGGGATGAGTAGTTCTTGAGTGGAAGCTGAGCATACTTCAGATCACACAACTGGCAGATAATTACACCATCTCTTCTCTAAAGAGAAACCTTTCTGGTCAGACTGAAAAATTGATTCAGCTTACTTTGCCACATGAATGCCAGCAGCAGCTGGCTGAGGAGTTGCCCAGGGACAGGTAAGCCCAGGAGGCAAATTCTTCCCCTTCAGAAGCAGTGATCACTGCAAACCATGTCCTAGGAGTGCAGCTCCACAGACAGCTGAGCTCTTCTGGTTCCCTACTGCTCTCCCTGCTCCCTTCCTGCCTGGCTCCCCCCTCCCTGTCTGCTGACCATACTTTCAAACTGCAGAACCTGTTGTCACTGTTCTGCTGCTCCAGCACTTGGATCACGGGGGCCAAGAAAAAGCCAAACACAGCAAGGACAATGCACAGAGAAAAGGTAGAGGTGGGAGGAGAAAGCAGGAACTCAAGGTCACTGCATTTCAGCTGCTCTAGGGCAGGTTTGTGCTTGGCTGCTCTCATCTTGAGATTGGAAAGGGCAGGGCTCACCATGCTTGGGGAAACCACACCCTGAGCCATCCCCTCAGAGTACCTGGGGACAAATTTCATAAGTGGATGTTATCGCCATACCAAAGACCTTTCCTGTTCCTGGGAAATCTGTCCCCCTTAGCAGCGCTGGCCACCCTGTGTGGTGATATAAGATCGTTGTGATATAAGTACAAAATTCCATTTTCTATACAAAATGCTAAAAAGAGGAACACTGCTGCAGATGCTTCAAAGGCTAATAGAAAAAAAAATGCACACAAATGGGAAAGAAGAAAGGAGTGGACTCATTGGAAATCCACACTTTCACAGGAACCCAAACACTTCCAATCTGAATCACAGAACCACTAAGGCTGGAAAAGCCCTCAGAAATAATCATGTCCAACCACTAACCCAGCACTGCCGGGTTTACTACTAAACCATGTCACCAAGTGCCACATGCGCATGGTGTTTGAACACTTCCAGGGATGGTAACTCCACCACTGCCCTGTGGTGGTGCCAGTGTCTGACCAGTAACACAGGAGCTGGAATCTTTACACTATCCTTGCTATCAAACAGTTCCAGAGTGGCAGGGGGGAAGGTTCCATAAGGGCAATGCCCACATCCGGGGGCACACACTGAGCCCAGCAGAGGAGTCCCACTGGCAGGCACGTCTCTCCAGTCCCCACCAGAAGCCCAAACCCTTACACAAGAGAATCACAGGATCAATTAGGTTGGAAAAGGCGTCTGAGATCATTGAGTTCGACCTATGACCCCAACACCACCATGTTAACTAGACCACGGCACCGAGTCGCTTAAACACCTTCAGGGATGGTGACAACTCCACCTGCCTGGGCAGCCCCATCCAATGCACGGCCATCCTTTCAGTGAAGAAATTCCTCGTGATGTCCAAGCTGAACCTCCTCAGTCACAGATTGAAGCTGTTTCCTCTCATCCTGTCCCTTGTTCCCTGAGAGCAGAGCCCAAACACCTCCTTGCGGGGAGTTGTGCAGAACCAGAAGGTGCCCTCTGACCCTCCTTTTCTCCAAGCTGAGACCCCAGCTCCCTCAGCCACTCCTGGTGCTACAGCCCCTTCCCCAACTCCGTTGCCTGCCCTAAACACGCTCCAACCCCTCACTAACCCTTGTGTGCAAACACAAACTCCGCGGTAAAAGCTCGCCCCGCTGCTTCGCCAGACACGGGGTGCGAGGCCACAGGGCGGGAAGCGAGCAGCCCCCGCTGACACCCCTCGGGCTGCGAGGGGAGGCCACCACAGGGGCGGCGCGGGGACAGCCCCGGCTCCACACGCCGCTCGGCCGCTCAGCACCAGCGCTCTCTCCCCTCCTTCCTTCCCTCTCTCCTCCCTTCACTCACCAGGGCCCGCGCCAGCGCCGCCATCAGTCCCCGGAGCCGCTTCCGCCGGCGCGACCCTGCCCCTTCCGCGGGAAGCGCCGGGCGGGATGGCGGCGTGAGGCGGGCGGGCAGCGCCGTGCGGCCTCACACCATAGGGAGCCTTCCCCGGCGTGCAATAATGGCACGCTCGAGAGAGTAATTATGTAATTGTCTCCATGGGAAGGAGAGCACCTTTCCCCAGTATTTAAAGCGCAGGCTATAGGCTGCCCATGGGATGTAAGTGTTAAGGAAGCTTCCCATTCTGAAACGCCCTGGCAGGCACACTGCCCAAGGTCAGAGACTTTCACTGCTGGAACCGAAGCCTCTCCGCAGTGGGGGGCTCAGATGAGCCAAAGGGTGTCCCTGGATTCCCCACTCACACGGTCAGACCAGGTTTCCCGTAGCAGTCTCACATGTCTCGTTACACAAAACAATTTATTCACAGTGCAGGAGCACAGAAACAGCTCGAGCCGGAGCCTCCGGGGCGGGACCTTGAACCCCTGGGCTGCTACACCTTCACAGTCCAAGCACAGCAAAGTCTCAGCTCTTCCTCGTGAGCCTTTCGCTTCCATCCCCCTGTCTGTGTCCATCTGCTTCCCCGGCTCCTGCTGTGTTTCTCAGTGTCAGCCGGACATGTGTTTGTGCGCTTTGTTAACCAGAGGTTGGCAGCTCATGGCTCCCATCCAGAGATCAGTCTACACCTCAGTCTGCAGTTTGCAGGCCAAGTTACCTGGACCAGATTTATTTCTCGACAGTAAAGCCTAGCAACAGTTTTCTGACCTCTCAAATCTTGTGTGGGAACAATCCCTGGATCTGTTCAGTTTTGGAGCAAATTTTGCAACCAAATTGCAGAGGTCGGGTCCAGAAAGTGAATCAAAGCACCTTTCTTTGGGAAGGGAAACATCCTGTTCGTCCTGTTGGTGGTGCAGGTTATCATCTGCCTTGTAGTGGTAAAGGTCAGCAAGACTTTTCTGTCCTGGCACCTTTTGTGTGTGAGCAATCCTTCGATGTATTCAGTATTGGAGGTGGTATTGTAAATTTCGGTGATGGGCCCCTGAATGGAAATGACTGTGCTTTTCCATGTGAAGGAAAGCAAGTAGCTCCAGTGTTCCAGGGGCAGATGATGGGCTGTCCAATAGGAGATAAAGGCCAGCAAGATCTTTCTTTCTTGGAACCTGTTGTATTGTAGCAATTCCTGGATGTATTCAACCTTGGAGCTGTGCTGGGATTTGCATGTAAATGACACCACCTTTCCTTGAGAAAGGGGGCACCTAGTCCTGCTCTTGGTACTGCATATGATCATCTGCCCAATGGAAATAAAGGTCAGCAAGATGATTTATTTCAGAGTTGTGCAAGAGTGCGTGCTCAGTCATATTCAACAAATCCAGCATGCCCTAGCAGACTTTGCACAGCATTTTTTAGACACAGAAAATCAATGTTATTAATTTTCCAAGTACAGCTCCTCTATTAGGATCAGTTAGTAGTTTCCATACAGTTACATAACCCGGGAATCTTTTTGACCTGATATAAGATGTAGGTATTACAATGAACATAGTTCACCTATGGGATACATGGACCTTGAGTATTTTGCAAGGTTAGCAATGTAGACATAGACATACATCAACATCTTGATTTACTCCATCCTTAAAACTTGTTAGTTACAGGATGTCCATGGGTAGGGGATGTTCCTGCTCCCTGTTCTACTGACAGGGTCTCCTTTCTTGATCATTAGGATTCATAGTATATAAAGACCTTACACCAAAGAACATCATGACTTAAGATAATCTTGACATATTCCACAGTTTTGCAACAGCATAGGAGGCTCCAGGTCTGTGCTGGGGTTACGTTTGAAAGGGGCAGAGGTGGCAGATCCGTGCCTGCCTGCTGCTGTCAGCCCTGTCCTGGGGGATGGTGGCTCTGCCCCGGGCAGCAGGGAGAGCAGCATGGAAGCAGCCATAGCTCCCGTAGCTGAGGTTGGTCAGGCCATCCTGGTTGCCCCAAGCATCAATGTGAGCCTGCACACGTGCGAGCACTGGGATAGTACCAGGAGAATGTGACAGAGTGCCTCACCCAGAGTCCCCCAGAGCCAGCAGCTTGCTGCCAGGAGCCATCCCACCTGTCCCTGCTGAAAATTCCCTGCCAAGAGCCATCCCACCTGTCACTCTTGCGTGTTCCCTGCTCCTGGCTGCTGCTGGCACCAGCTTTCACAAGGCCAGAGTGAGCCTGAACAGTGATCCAATGGGGTGAAGCAAGCTGGCTTGTTTTGCCAGGTTAGACTGAATCTGGATCACATCTGCATCACCTCACAAACGCCTGGTGCAGATGTGAGCAGCAGCAGCTGGGGCAGGGAGCGAGTCTGCGCTGCCAGCAGCAGCACTGGCTTAGAGGGCTTAGGGAACTATAATATTCTCCTCCTCTCTTTCCCAGCGCGTTAACTGGGATGTCAGCTTCTCAAGAGGGCAGTAGCAGCTGCTTTAATGGCCCTGAAACTTCACAGTAGTCCTTAGAAATCTTTCATATGTTCTTAAATATCAGGGCTCAGGGGGCCAATGGAATCACCTGTCTGGACTTCCTATCCACAGACATCCCAGGTCCCTGTGCTTGCAGCTGGTCTTTCCCGAGATGTTCTGACTCCCCTCAGCTATCTGCTGAAAAAGGTTTAACTGTGTCTGACAAGGTGTTTAGTGAACAAGTTGTTCTGATGAGGCAGGATGTTGAACAATGTAGGGAACTGTGGGATCTCTGTTGGGGAAATGCTACATTTCATTTTGTTCTTGTGCCTGCAGCAAATTCCAGGCAGGAAGGTTAAAGCTGGTTTTGTGTTACTTTCTGTTTGCTTAGCTGCCCTTCGTGAATTACACTCAAACCAATATTAAATACCATTGTTAACAGCAAATTTTTTGGGAAGGTGATGGAGAGGAGTGATTACACTTTTCTGAACCCTCTTTGCCATTAATGAGTTACGGCCGTTAAAAATGACAATGCTTAAGAGGCCCTAAAGTGTGTAGTCATGCAGAGAAAAGGCTCTTGCCACAAGGAGTGTCTCTCAGTGATATGACATGGTCTATCCACCACAGTGGACACTTTCCAACTCAAAGCTGTGTCTGATAAAAAAGATTCTGACACACTTCAGTTGGAGAAAGTTATTGTCCCATCTAAGATTCCTCTGCCTGTCACTGCTCCATGTAGCACCAAGCCCTTTCCCTATCAGTCTGTCTGAACACAGCTTCCAGAAAGAAGAGAGCAGCACAGCCTTTGATGGGATATGAAGCTAGAAGAGTTGGCCATGGACCTGAGTTTCAATTTTAGTTTCAGTTCTGAAGGGATTCCCTCAGTCAGAGCACTGGCAATTTATTCCCCTTTACATACATTTTTGCTGTCCTCAAGCTCCTCCACTCAGCTCTACTCAGTGGACAGCTCCACAGCTTGTGGGTCTCACATCTGAGATAATGAATCTTCCATGTAGAAGATTCTCCTCTAGCTGGGAGATTGTCACCTGAGGCCACTAAAGAGGCTGAGAAACTTGCTGTCACTTGTTTTCTGAAACATGTTGGGGAACATCAACAATGGCCTCAGGTGTTCATGTGGCTGAATAGGAAAAAAGGATCAGAAAGGATATGATGATGTTTAATGTATATAATGGATTATAAAATAAATTTCTTATTATTTATAATAATGATTAATTTATTAAGACATTATATTTAATGGGCCTCCTGATTTGGCCTCAATCCTGTCTTCTCTTTTACCTCTCCCAGGCTGGTTCAGTGGTCATTACTTCAACTCTCTTTCCTTTTTGTCCTAATTAACAAGGACTGATAAATAATTTTGAAACAAAGACATTTAAATATTTGATCTTCCTGTCCTCATTCCCCACCAGCACATAATTTTCTTTTGAATGTTATCATTGCACATGATCTTCTTGTTTTCACACAGAAAAACAGACTGATCATTTTTATGCAGGCCTATATTTTTATATTTTAAAATTATAAATATGCAGGTTAACTGACCATCTTGAAATAAAGTCCCATAACAGCATCTTGTATTTTTCTGGGTTTGGACAAATGAAGAATCAAAATCAATTTCATAAAGCAATTGTCAGCCCAACATTTGCTGGGGGGAGTTCCCTCCTTCTGAAAAACAAGCAGAGTTTAGACCGGGGCAAAAGTACTAATCTTTCAACTTCAATCTTTCCTCTGCTCATTCTCGAATTCCTGTCTTATGTAAAGATTTAAAATTGTATTAATTTTCCTTCTTAACCACCTGCTCCTGCTTCTGCAGAAGTAAAATCAAAGGAATCTCATGGTCATGTGAGAAAAGAGGATCTGTTCATGTTACCTGGGACAAGCAGGGCTGGGACATTCTAGCTAACTAGAGGGAAAATAGTCCATATGGGTATTCCAGGACACTCTGGAGATCATGATAAAGAGAAACCCAATAGAAAAAACTCAGTTAAAGTCCAGCAGGTCTTATTAATTCTGGTTCTGTGCCAATAGCTGGCAGAAGTGCCAGCTGGCCCCCACAGCTACGTGAGTGTCTTTCCTGGTGCTCCAGGTTCTGAAAGGGCTTTGTATGTACCACTGGAACCAGTGTGGATCTGGCATTGCATCCTGTCTCATGCACTCCTTTAGGACTGGAAGTGCAGATCAGTGATAACATATACCTTGGAGCACTGCTATATATGTGGATTGACTTCTTCCAGAATTTTCCTGGATGTGTCTGCACTGCTCTTAGCAGAACTCTGAGTTCCAGCTGAGTGGTGAGGGGCCATCTGACCGCACGGGGAAACCTGGGTTCATTAGATTTCTGCCTCTGGCTGTTGCTGAAGGAAAAGGGCATTTCTAAGCTTGAACTGGTAGTTCATAAACAAATTTGTCATACTTCACTCTTGCAAAAATTTTCTCCTTTTCGTATGGAGTAAATCTGAAAACTTTGAGGCCAAATCCACTTTTAGGAATATGTTACAAGCTGAAAAAAGACTTTTAATGGAAGAAAATTATATTTTAGAAACATAAAGGTGCTTAGTCCCCCCCCATAAGACTCAGCTTGGGATGTCAGCGTGCATACATTTTTCTATTGCCATTCCCAGGAAAAATACTATTTAAAAATATGAAATTAAGATGTATTTTTCAATAAAAATACAATCCTTACAATTCACTATGGACCTTGAAACGTTTGGCAAGTATGGAGATCAATTCCCTGATCTGGAATTCCTTGGCTAGAGGTGCAAAGCAGTCTTTGCTCTGGTCTCCAAAAGGGAGTTACCCCTCTTCTGCACCAGTGCTGCAGGAGGAAAAGCAGACATGAAGCAGAACAAGCTGCTCAGTGCTGCACCTCGCTGAGTTTGGTGAAGCCTGGCAAGCTCAATCTGAACTCCATGGCTGAACTGTTCAGGGAGAGAAGAAATAGAACCTGGTTACTTTTTCCAGGCTTTTATATCCTAGTGGCTGCTGCTACTGTTAAATATGATAAACTCGTATTTGTTCACGTTAGCCAGCCATCAATACTCCCTGTTTTCTGGGCAAGCCCAGGACGTTCCCCTCCCCACCTGTCAAATCTGGAGTGTGCTTTGGCACTCTGCCACTGTAGAATCTCAACGACTTGAGCAGAAACGAGACATCCCAGTACTTAAGCTGCCTCTGTTTCATGAGCTTTTCTTCCCATCTGTCTGCTTTCCAAAGAAGAAAGTGTTTGCTGGTCAGAGAGGTTTTCCACTTGCGCGTCCTTCAGCTTTCCATTACTCTCCGAGGTTATATGGGGTGCAGGGCTATACACTGTACTGTACTATATGCAGAGGTGTTCAGACTTAATTTATTCCCTTCTCCTGGATAAAGATTATTGCAGCTGTGTGTTTTGGAAAACTATCAATGAAGGGAGTTCAGCTCATACAACACACTTTCAATAGGGTACTGTACTCTATATTTCCAGGTTCTGTTTTAATTACACTTGCATATTAGCTTGGAGGAAGCTGAAATCTGGAAAATGTTTTCTCATATACCATGTCTTAAACCTTCCTGACCTTCTGTTTTATACCAAGTACTTTTATGTTTGTGATGAAAACCATATAATATGGGGCAAGGTCTGGCTATCCCAGATAATCTACCAGAGACACGCTGCCAGTCCTTCCTAGCAAAGACTAAGCAATTCTAACAGAGATATGTCCCCACCATCCCTCACCCCACCACCTTCCAGCAGTCCTTCCTTCTTCCCTCCCTTTACATGGCACCCAACAAGAGCCTCATGCTGTGAATAGGGCATGCAATGGCAGGAAGAGGCTCCTGCTGCTCTTAAGAATCTTGAGGGACTGAGTTACAGGATGGCTCATGCAGTGCCAGTGTACTACCTGTATCCTAGAAAAACAAGGAAAAGGCCCAGCCTCATTAGAGGGGCTGTGTCCAGCAGTACATTCCTACAGCTTCTCGGAAGCTGGTGAGCCAGAGCAGCCCAGGAGCCCTTGGGCTGCCTGACCAGCTCCTCCTGTGCCAGGGGAGCACATGCGGTTCTGGGGGGTTCTGGCTGCACTGGGCACCACTGGAAAAAAAAAACAACCCAAACAACCACCTAGTGTCCTCAAGACGGCTGGCACTGCGCTGGGAGACCATGGCATTGGTGAGAACTCTGGCAGGTGCCCTCTGCCAGGAATAAGCAGCTACAAGCAGGTTGCAAGCAGGCTACAAGCATGTTATAGACGTGCCCTATGGGCTCACAGCAAGAGGTGAAAACCTCCTTCAGTGATCTGAGAGCATGAGCTTCCCAGGGCTGACAGCAGAACAAAATGTGTAGGAATGAGGCATCTGGTCTAGAGATGCTTTCAAGCAAACTTTAAATCTATGCCAAAGAGAACATGTCTTGATTTTCACGTCCTTGGGATGTCTGGAGAATGTGCTGCGACAAAGGGAATATGTGTGAATATGTGTGAGGAGCAGAGGGTTTGTCAGTCCCCTGCCCAGCTCTTGAAGCCCAGCATCTCACCGTTCCAGAAGTACAGATTCCTGCCAGCATCTTTCTTCTATGATTTCTTGAGGAGCTTGCTCCTCCTGGAGGCATGGGATGGTGACAACCCCTCCAGCCTGGGACCCTGGGCTCTGCTCTGGAGCCTGGCACTGACAGGGCTCATGAGCTCCCACCTTCACTTGTCCCAACACCTCACCCTAAAAAGCAAAGTAACTTTTACTTCATAATGAATAACAGGAATTACATAAATCATATCAAGCAGAGACTTTTTAGTGGCACTGAACTGGTTTTTAACTCAGCTGTAAACAAGGATTTTCAACTCTGAGGCAAGAACTTATAAAATGGAAAGCTTTTCATTAGAAACCAGTGATTATGGGAAAGCAGGGTTGGTCATAACAGAAAGCTGATTCTGAACTCCTAACATGATGCTGAAGCTGAGAGGGAAAGCTGATCCCCAAACTGTAAAGGTCAAAATCCAGTAAAAGTAAAAAGTTAGTAGTGCCTCTGTGGCGTTGATGAGACTGTTACTGCAACATTTAATGAGTTCTAGTGTTTACATACTAAAAGTATTTAGAGAAGTGAGAGGAAAAAACCCAAGAAGAAAAAATCCAGTAACAAAGGTGCACAGCAAAAGCAGAACAAAGTCGATCAACCTCTTCCACAGAAAATAAGAGAAAAACATTCATCACAGTCTGCACAGGTAGAACAATGCCCATGGGAGTAAGTTTTTTCATGCAGCAGACAAAGAAGCCAATTCAGTAATTCAAAGTGGAAACTGGACAGTAAGTAGAAATAGCTGCTTATTAAAAAATGAAGTGCTAATATTCCGAGAATTAGCTTAGAGCTGAATGTGGTGAGCTTTTTAAAACTTTCGGTCTTTAAATCAATCCTGGATCTCTCTTTCCAAATATGTAATACCCAGCTATTATATAGCGTCATTTAATTCCATGGAACATTAAAAATAGGCTTTAAAAAAAATAGATGGGAAAAGAGACACTACAGCCTTGCTCCTCTAACAGGGCAGTGGCCAACCCCTGGTAAATCCTACTGGTTTGAGCCATGATGCCCCATTGTACCAGTTTACTCTGCGTTTTAGGCTTTATTTGGAAGAACAGTTTTGCCAAGTTAGACCATGGATCCCATGGAACTCATCTTCTATAGGAAACAGATCCCTACAAAGAAAATAAAGACAGGACAAATGTGCAGCAAAGTTTTCTTGCAGAGCTTTTGAACTTCCAGCTGCCAGGGGCTCAGAAAGTCCCATGGACTCATGGTGAGCAGCTTCTCATGGATTTTTCTTCCTTTTTTTTTTTTTTTTTTTTTTTTTTTTTTTTTTAATGTATATAGATTTTAGTATCCCAGGGTGTGCTCAGGAGTTCTGCAGCTGGGTGGTATACCCTGAGGGAATCAGTGTCTTTCTGCTTGCTTCAAGCCTGTCCTGAGCCACTATCATTTGGTGTACTGTGGTTCTTGTTTGGGAGAAAACTTGCTCCCAGTTCACATTCTTAGTCCTCACCACTTTTCCTTCTTGCCCCAGTCACCTTTTATTGAAGGGCTTCAGTCCTATTACTTCTCTCACAGAAGCTGTTCTATACTTCCTGTCCTTTCTGCCCTTCTCCAGCTCTTTTGTATCCCAAAGTGTTTCAGAGTTGTGTGCAGTAGCTGCATATTTTCTTCTCACTTATTCTCTATTTCCCTCTCAGTCATTCCTGAAGATGTATTTGCTTCCTTGATTGCTGTAAAAACTGAACTGACACTTCAGGGACTCAGAACTAATTATTTTTTACCTGAGGTAAGCAGACATCATCAGGCCGAATGACCCTCACTGTTCTTATTGCCCTTATCACTTGCAAATTAAATTGCCATCCTTCAACCACATTATTAGATTCAGTCAGTATCAACAGCCCCATAATTTGCTTATGATTGCCAGTTCAGAACAGTCACCCTTTAAAGTACTGAATTAAGTTCCTTTTCTCTTGAGACACTCAAATCTCTGGAATTTCCCTCAAATCCGAAGATTTATTAAAAATCAGTAGGCTTACTGGTGCAGGTTAAGTGTTTTAAAACTGACAATGCCAGCACATGCTCCTCATCACTTTCTTATCTTACTGGCATGGGGAATATTTCATTACTGTTGCAAGAAGGGAATTATTTCTTACGACTTTTTCTCTTACCAAAAACATAATGTTTTTGAGAGACAGCCCACTGTGTTTTGAGATAAAGAGCAGGCAATTTTTCTAGAATTTCAGAGAATCAATTGGTGTTTAAAGTTTCTGTGCCACTGAAAGTTTCCATCTTGTATTTTTGGAGCTTAATGATCAAATATTATTATGCTCCTTCCAGTTGCTCAAGTCCTTTCTTTCTCTCCTCTCTCCTTCCTCACACTCAGTGTTTCTTCCTGTCTCTTGACTAATCCAGCAGCTGTTCTCACAATGCTCCTGAGCCACCCAGCTGTCTGTAACCAGCTGTTTACCTAAGAACACAGGAAGTAAAAGAATCAGTTAAATGTGGAAACATGTACTTTAAGTCCTTTCTCGAGGTCAGATCAGCTATTCTGCAGGGGGTGTGCAGGGGTAGGTGTCTGTCTCAGCCCTGCTTTGCAATCTGTCCAGCTTCATGCCTGTGGGGCACAGGCAGGAATGTGACTTTCCCGGTAGCAGTGGGTGCCTCCAGCCAGGCAGAAGGGCAGCAGGGAAAAGAAACTGGGCCCAAGCTCTCATCACCTTGGCAATTAAAAATCCTCCCAACAAACCCAGGGACTCTAGTGTTTAATAGCAGCCTCTCCAGTCCCTTTTTTGCCTGGACAATACAATCCTCTAATGCCTGCAGCTGAATCCCAACAGGACAGAGGGACCCAAATACCAGTACCTGTCCCCAGCCAGGAGGCTGATTTGGGACACTGTGCCTAGTGTCACTCACCAGCTCCTGCTTGGCACAGACAACAGCTCACTCTCCCAGTGCCTGGCTATTCCCTCTTGCTGTTGGGGAAGCTGCTTACTTTAGCCCTCTGAATCAGCTGCTGGAGCCAAGGGCTGCTGAGAAAAGCACAAAAATGCCAAAGTTATGTGCTTTGTAAAGTCCAGAGCTACCTTTAACCCCAGGCTGCACATGGCTAGGAGAAGACAGACTGCTTGTGCCTGGGGCCCTATCAATGACATCTGTGATCCACCTGAAAGTCTCATAAATGAAATTCCCTCATCATGCAAACTCAGGTTTCTAACCTTTGTTGGTTTGGACTCCCACAACAGCACACAGTGCGGCTGCACCTTGAATCCTGGAACTAGTTCTGGGTCCTTCATGACAAGAAAGGTATTGAGGGGCTGAAGCATGTCTGTGGTGATTCGTTTTTCTTAAATGATTCTGTTCACTCTGTTCATTACTAAGTTGTAACCCCCCTAAGTTGCCAGTCATTGTAACCCTGTCCATCACCTCATCCTCAATGACCCAACCCCTCCTCTCCTCCCCTATCAATATCCCATAGGTCCAAGCCTTGGACCTGCCCCTCGCTGGAAGCTCTCCTTAGGGGGTAGCACAAGGCTCCCTCTCTCTCTCCTGGAACCCTCTGAAGTGTGCAGCCTCTTGCCTCTTGCCCTCTCTGGGGGGAGTCATGCTCCCCCCCGGTATGGGACCCCCAAATAAATCCCATGTAATCAACACCCTCAGAAGCTCAGTCGTGTCTTGCCTGCCTGCATGCTGCCAAGAGCTGTTTCAATGCCAAGAGACCTCTCCCCAAAGGCTCTGGTAAGGCTCCTGTACCTGCCCTTCATTCCTGGACCCAGGGGTGTGTTGGCCCCAGACCCCTGCATCTGCTAGTCAGCCAAAAAGAGCAGGGGAAGAGAAGCAACACACATCCAGACAAGGGCAATGAAGCTGGGGAGGGGTCTGGAGCACAGGTGTGATGAGAAGAAGCTCAGAGAGCTGGGTGAGCTTAGCCTGGAGAAAAGGATACTCAGGAGGGAAGTTGTAGCCAGGTGAAGGTTGGTCTTTCCACCCAGGTAACAAATGACAGGACAAGAGAAAACAGCCGCAAGTTATGCCAAGGGAGGTTTAGGTTGGACATTGAGGTCAATTTTTCATGGAAAGGGTGGTCAGTCATTGAACAGGCTACCCATGGCAGTGGTGGAGTCACCATCCCTGGAGGTGTTCAAAAATGTGTGGATGTGGCACCTGGGGACATGGGTTAGTGGTAGACTTGGCAATGCTGGGTAAAGGGTTGAACTCCATGATCTTGGAGGTCTTTCCCAGTCTTAAGGATTGTGTGATTCCACGATCCAGCAGCCTGCCCTTGCTTTAAGCCTTCAGCAACTTCTGGGCTAGGGCTCTCAGGAAGGCCCTAGAAGCCACTATCATGAGAAGGACAGGCAAGGGCTAAGAAAGATTTGCTTGCACCAAGCCCTCAGAATAAGGGTTTTTTTTCCTGGTAGGCACATAGAGAGAATCATAGAATCATTTCAGTTGGAAAAGACCTCTGTGACCATTGAGTCAAAACTTTGACTGATGATACCTTGTCAACTAAACCACAGCACTGAGTATCACATCCAGTTGCTTCTTCAACACCTCCAGAGATGGTGACTCCACCATGTCCCTGGGCAGCCCCTGCCAATTCTTGACAGCTCTTTCTGTGAAGAAATTCTTCCTGATGGCCAACCTGAACCTCCCCAGTGCACTTTGAGTCTGTGTCCTCTTGTCCTGGTGTTTGTCACCTGGGATGTGTCTGTTCCCCCAGCAGCATTGCCACGCACCCAGCTTGCGTACAGTAGGAGGTACATCCACTCTACAGTTGCTCCTGCATTTGCTCCACCTTATTAGTCTTTCACCCAGTCTCAGCCCCTGCTGTGGAGGCTGCCTGTATGTGCCTCTGCAAAAGCCACTTGTCCCCAGCTCCTCTCTCCCAAGCCACATTCCCTTAGAACACCTCCTCCTGCTTCTCTCTGCACTGCCTTTAGCCCTTTAATCCTCCCTAGCTGGGTTCCTGTAACCTGATCACCAACCCTATGAGTTAATGACTTCTTTGCCATCTGAAGTTTATGAGTCTTTTTTCACATTGGCAGGAAAGGGAGCTGCGGGGAGGATATCCATCCCCTTCTCTCAGCATGGGGAGGACCCAAGTTGTGTTTCTCTTCTAAAATTTCTAGAGAAGGATTAATGTTTTGAAGGCATTTCCATGAGCAAACTAAAATGTCTCTGGTTTTATCAGTTAAAGCCTTGTTTTTGACTTTATGCAACAATCAATGGCATTATGTAAAAAAAGGCAGATGGAAACTGGATGTGCAGAAGCAATACCTTCTTTTTAATTCAATTTAATTAATTTAATGGCATTTCTCTGGCAGTATGATGGGCAGAGGCTGCCTAGCCTGGATTCCTGGATGGCAAAGTATGACTTAAGATATTATATCAAAGAGATTCTAAGAGAATAAACAATGAAAAGAACATTTTCTGTCCCCTAGCAGAGGGTCAGCCAATTAATCACTGTTATTGTTGACTAAGTCATTTTTTCTTGACAGCTGTGCCCTTCAAAATGACATCAGGGGAAACTGAATCCATTTGCATTACTTCAGCTGGCCAAATCACTGCAGAAAGTTGAAACTAGTTCTGAAAAAAACAACGAAGAAAACAGGGACATCAGTGAACTTTGAATGACAGAATAAATGGGCTATTCTGAGCACTCAGCAAAGTGCATTTACTGCTCTGTATTTACTGTTTTTCAAAAAATGTTAAGATTATTGTTTATTGAATTTGTTGAGAAGCAAAGAAATCTCCTGCAATTTTATTTTAAATATCATTTTACTACCCAACAGCAATAGTAAATCCATAAAATAACATGATTGACCAGGACTATGGAGTAAAAAAAAAATATTGTTTGCTTTGTACATTCTTATTAGTCTTGGCTAAGATGTTATAAAAGCAGTATCTTTTAACACCTTTTATTATACAAGGGTCAAGGGGTTTTTATGTTTCTTAAAGAAAGCTTCAAATAGCCCACATAGCGGGTTCCTGCATCTTTCATATGGCTGCTGTATAAACAAGCCCATTTTACACAGGAAATGACATAACCATGTAAAAGTGTACATGGAGTTTAGGCACATATTCAAACACTAATGGGAATGCATTGTTTTCAATGGCATACTTTTATGTTTACCTATTGAGCTTAGTACCCATATTTTAGCCAAATGCAACAAAAATTATCCACACATACCTGTCTTATAGTGTACTGTTTATTTGAAATTTGGACCTTCACAAAGACTCTCGTGGGACAGATAATGACCCTAAAAAGTAAATACAAATGAGGCATTCTCAGTGAGAGAGTGAAACCTGCCATCATAAAGGTGGAAAGCTAAACTTTTAACCTGTATTGCTTTACAGCTCAGGTTTCTGCCATCCAGTTGCTCACACCAACTCACCCATGGGAAGAAAGCTGTAACAATAATTTAGGGTGTCTATCTTTGCACATTATATAATGACCTGGCTAAAGAAACTAGTGCCAAAACCTTGCAGTCATAGAATCACAGAATCACTCAGGATGGAAAAGACTTCCACTAAACCACATCACCAAAAGTCACATCTGCTTGTTTCCTGAACACTACCAGGGATGGTGACTCCACCACTTCCTTGGCCAAAGTCAAGGTTCCCTGTTTCTCTCCAGTTTCTGTGCTGAGTGTCAGCTCCAGGGTGTGCCTTATTCCTAAATCCCTGGGTTTGAAGGGGTATGAAGATTGAGTGAATCCTGCCTGGGTCTTTCTTTTGTGCTCACCTGTGCCATTCATGTACCTTGGGAAGATCCAATGCCAGTTTCTGTTCACATGCCAGGTAACTGAAACTGCAGATTGCCATGTAAAGTCTTAACAAGATTGGCAATAATTTGTGAGAAAACAGAAGTTTGTTCCTGGGGATTCCAACGCCTCTAACAATGTACCAATAAAGCACCTGTAGGGTAGTATGCATTCCCACGGGGAAAGTCAGTAGAGCACTCCAGAATAAAATAGTGTTGAACCGCAATTCCCAGACTTATCAATTTCACAATGTAAATGCAAAAGGACACTCTGGACATGACAATACTGGTTTATAACTAATGGTATAAACCAAGAATACTCAATTTAAGACCTCAAAGTGGAAAAGAACCTACCCTAATCCTATGGCCACGATTATAAATTCCTCACTTTGAGCTGAACCAAACCAAGCAATGCCAGGCCTGTGCCTTCTGTATGTCACCACATTTGAGAGGCCAGCCAAGCAAACTGAATGTCATGTTACCTCCTAACTCGGACACTTGGGCTTAAATTGCTTTTGTTTTGGCCAAACCCATTTTTGAAGCAGTAACAATCCATTATGATTCCAGCATTTTACTGTCTGTAGTTTCAAATTTGTTTAAACTGATATTACAGACCTACTGGCGGTTTGGTTTTTTATGTTCCTTTCTAGGTATACTCCCACCAAGCAGAATGTAGGCTTTTGAATGATTACCAAAGGGTGTTTTTTAAGACTTTAGTTTGTCAGTATGTCTTTTAATTTTTCCTCAGATCATACTGTTTGCTTTGGGATAATTGCAAAACTTTGGTATATTTTTCCATTTAGATGCTGATACATACTCAATTTGCATACAAATTACCTGAGCCTTTGTCTTGCTTTATTCAGGCATTGAAAAAGTCATACAAGGACACCAAGAAAGAATCTCAGAGAGGTTTATATCTACTAGGTTTTAGAAACTTTCTATCATGACTAGCCTCACCAGGAGTCTCAGGCTGGTCACCAGCTCTGCAGTGTGAACAGAACAGGAATTTTCCTCCTCAGATTTCCAAACTGTCATGCCTTGTGTGTAACACCAGTGCTCCTGTCCACGGCAGTTGTTACAGTATTTGATGAATCCAGGTGGGACTGAAGCAAACTGCCCCGTGCAGGCAGTCCTAATCCCAGGAGTTAACCTGTCTTAATTTAGATTTGCTTCAAGTGTATTTAAATAGGCAGTATTTGCTATTTTAAACTGATCACCCTGAGCCGTTGAGGAATGTGCCTGTGTGGTTAATAACTGGCATGGCACAGCTGCGTCTCATGTCAGAGCAGAGATTTCCTTGGGAATGTGCAAACAGCATTCCCAGAGAGTGGGAGCAGCACTTGCCTAAGGAAGAAAGGAGCCAATCCTTTGTCATGGTCATCTAGCAAACCTCTCCAGGAGATAGCTGGAGCCAGTGCTAGAGGAAGCTGCAAATGCATCTGAGTACATCCAGGAGCAGGAAAAGAACTGCTTGAACAGATTGGGGAAAAAAAAGCCTGAGCTGCCCTCCTGGCTTTAGACTTGGCAAGAGAATGTTTCCCTCCAAGTGTAGCAACAGTAAAAATCAGCTGTATCTAAATCAGCTTTTAGTAAAGCTTAGACTTGTGGTTTTGAAAGACTGTCTGGTGATAAGCAGTTAGTACTGGAGTCAGTAGCTGCTGCGTCCAGCCTAAGGCTCTGTGAGGATAAGGAAGGGCAGGGCCTGGGAAGTACACACTGAGAGTATGAAAGGGAGATGGAGAGTCCCCTGCGGGGAGCCCTGACCCATCAAAAAGATCCATAAAATGCCTGGATTTCTCTCACACTTGTTACAAAGTAGCTTCAAGTGCTCCTCATTCTATGTGCCTGCCGCCCTGCACGCTGGGGATTCACCCTCTGGGCAAGAGCAGCTTTCCGGTCCCCAGGTCTGCAGCAGGCCGGCAGTCCCCGCAGGCAGAAAACCAGGCAGTGCCAATCTCTGCAGGCAGGAATGACAGCACTGAGCAAATCCCACAGACCAAATCTCCCTGCAGGGCTGTTCTGCATCCCCAAGCTGCAGGTGAGGGCACAGGGCAGGTCACCTGCACAGGGGTTCCCCAGGTGTCTGGCAGCAAGGCTGCTTATCCAGGTACATTAAGCTGGTTAAAGGCTGAGCTGCCCAGAGAGTGCAGAAGGAAGGGCAGAGCTTTATGTCACTGTTTATGGCCATTTACCAGGAGTTTAGGATGGTTTGCTGCTGGTGTGAGCTTGAGAATGTTCAGACTGGGGTGTTGAGCAGAAGGACCTTGGGGACTGTACTCAGCTCCCTACCTCTACCCACACCAGTGATGCTGTGCAAAACCAGGAAAACGTATGACATGATGGACTAAGCAATATCAAACCTTAGCATTTATATTTTGTACTATTGATAAACTCCTTCAGTAATTTCTGATGGGTCATAAGACCTTTCTCATCTATCTGTAGCTGAACATTTGGTACCTACTTTTGTGGGTGGAAACATGCAGGGGCAATCCCATTTATAATCCATGTCTGTAATAGATAAAGGGGATATACAAACACACAGCTCTTGAAGGGTGAAATAAAAGGATAGCAAAGCTCTTTTGCAACCATCTGAATAACTCATTTTTGCCCCAAACACATCAAGTCATAGTGTCATTTCCCACCAGATCAAACTAGGCCTTCCTTTCAGATCTTTCTCTCAATGTTTCCACAGTTTCTCTCTGTGGCAGCAAAATATACAGATATGTTTTGCATACCCTTGGTATTCTGCTGCACGAAAAAGTCCCTTTCACTTGTATTTATTGTACAAAAACATAAAACAATTTCTTAATTGCATTATAATTATGCAGAGTTGGACAGCTAGGCACAATGCAGCACTGTGTCAATAATTTATTACATTTTATGCCATAATTGAACACTTTTGCTATGACCATTTGAGAACAACTTGGACCTTATACAGAATAATATATTTTGCTACGTAATAATGGAAAGGTGGATACCTAAGAAAGATATGTAGCTTGGAGGAAAACATACATGGAAACAAATAACTCCTGCCTCACCTATCTTCATGTAAAACTTAAAACTAAACCAACATATTATATTTAATGACCCCTTTTTATATATGCATAGTTTCAAGAGCTTATCAGAAAGAAATCATATTACAGTGCAACTATTTACACCAAGATGAGGGCACACCAGAATACAACTCTTCTCAACATTGGGACTTTTTTCTCACATTTATGAATGGACAAACCACATGGGAATCAGAAGAAACTCAGTCTCAAGAACAATGTTCAAGGAACAAACAGGTCATATCCAGAGCTCATTGATAACATCTCTATCCACTGCCTTGAGGCTAAAAGCAGGAGGTCTCAACGTGTAGAGGTATCATTTTCTCTGTCGTGGACTTCACTTAGAGTCAGTCCTGTGTTGCCAGTTGGCACAAGGCCTTAAATCCAGTTGTGTGACACCATCCAAATGCTACTGAATTATGTCCATGGAGACACATACAGAAACACTGGATTTATTGCTACATCCTTGTAAACATACTTACCCTAGGGATAAGAAGTCTAGTTAACCTTGTTTGAGGAGAAGTTATGCCCAATGTGTCATATTATCTTTCACAACATATTCACGTGAGCAACTGTTCTGCTACCTACAACCACACGACTCCACTACCATGTCCTCATACTGCTTGTAGACCACGTTGTTTGCAGAGTCAATGAAAAGGATGCTGATGGGGCTCAGCCGGGTTGGGACACAGCAAGTCGGGGGGGTGGATTCGGGGTCCATTGAGTTCATTAATGTCTGGATAACCGCGTGGTTGGTGGGCTCCAGGTGGGATCGGAGGGGGAATTCACAGAGCCCTTCGCAGTGATATGCCTCATACTCCAGAGGGGCTATTATCCAGTCATCCCAGCCCATATCCTTAAAATTCACGTGGAGGGCTTTTCTGCTACACCTCGCCTTCAGATTCTTGGTGGGCCTCTTCCCTTGCCGCGTTGCTAGAGGAGCTCTTCTCTTCCGCCTCTGGTTGAATAAGTACTCATAAACAGTTTTGTCATCTTGGCCAGATCTAGCTTTGATTTCATTGAAGAATAAATCTCTTTTTTTCGTTCTCCCAAACACCAAGAACAGAGCCTTTTCATTGACCTGTCTTCCTGTTCTATTAAATCCCACACTCCTGAGATCAACAGCTCTGCCCCTGTCAAAAGTTTCCAGTTCAAAACACAAGTTAACCAAGTTTTTAAAGTTTCTGAAAAGTTTCCAGATGTCAAACACTTCCCACTTGGGCGTATCGGTGATACTGACAGTCCGAGAGTCCAAGAGTGTTGAAGCTTGTCGGTTTGTAGAGCAACTAAATAATTTTACTTGGGAAGTTTTTCCAGAAGAATGAGACTTCCATGTATCAGAAGGTTTTTTTCTCAATATTCGAAGCTCTGCTCCCAGCAAACCATCTTTTTCTAATGCACTAATGTCAAAAATATATTTTTGTTTTCTTATAGTTGGTGCTCGCTCATCTGAAAAAAGCACACAGATTTTTAAATATATATCAAGCACAGACCAATATCACTTATTCAGTTCTTAATGATTATCCTGAAATTTGCTGATAAGCCTTGAAGTTAGCCCATTGAACAGAAAGAGCAATTTTTGTCTAAGGGATCAGTTCCATGCAGGGACTCAGATGAACTCAGGGACTCACCAGAGAAATGCGTTTCTGAATCCACTTTGTAGAAATCTCATTTCTTTCACCAGTGGGCATTTTCTACCTCCAAAGTTGTGATTAGCCAGTTGAAAAATAATACTTTTTCAGGGCTGAGCATTCACAGGACCTATTCACCACTTATATCCTACTTAAATTACTGAAACAGAGCTTCAATGGTGGCCAGGTCTTATGCTGGCTCCAAACATGAGCGAATTTACCTTTAGATGATACAATAGTGAATTAGTCCTCTAAAACCAGCATCCCCTGGAACTGCCAGACACTAGGATAATTGCCTAATTAATTAAACCCCACATGATTCACAATTTTTCAAACTGGGCAGAAAAATATTCCTCCCTTTATCCTGACTTTACATTTGCTTGCTTCAGCTGGTGAGGAATATGCCTGAGCCAGCTTAACAGTGCATTCCAGTGGCAAGCTGGGAACCTGAAGGCAGTACTTGTGAGCAGTGTATCCCCCTTCCCAGCAGCCAAGCCATTAATGAAGAAATAGCAAACAAATCCAGTCCTGGTGAGTCTTTCATCACAATTCCTTCACCAGCTCTGTTGCTTCCTTGAGAACGTGACAAAACTCTTACAAATGTCATTGGAAGCAACATGGGGCTCCCAAAGCAGGATTGGTGAGGTGAACATCATTCATATGGAGGCTGGTTATTTCTCCTGTGGAAGCAGACACTAGACCAAATTTCCAAAAGTGTTTGGAATGGGAATGCTGAGCTGCAAATTCTGGAGTCCTGGATGTCATTACCCTTGGTAGCTTATGCTGAGCTGTGGGGTCCTTGGTGGTACCTGAAACTTTTAAGTTAGTACAGATACACCCACCCCACAGAATAATGACTCCTTGGTCTGCAGTGTAGTTCCTTACAATTCTACCTTGAACAAACCAGACTGGCCCTTTCATACTGAAACTTGTGTTTCTTCACAGAATAGCTCTGTTCTCAGCATATTACATGTTTTTAAGCACACTATAATCTAATGTTAGCTGTTTCCATGAGCTAGTTTCCAGCTAGCTAGAAAGACAATAAGTCAAAAATGTGAAAGGTTTTTAAACACCTAAGCATGCAAAGACTGATTGATTTTCAACAATATGCATCTAAAATGCTTCCTAAATGTTTGCTTTGGCTGCCACACAACCATCTAGTTCTGCCTTAAATGAGTTCTCCAAGATAAGGCAGAAGGACAAAATCTGCAGCAAAGTTGTGTGATTTCATTTACATTAAAAAGAGCTATTTGACTTTACCAAAGCAAGATTATTTTCTAATACTCTCTGTAGTTATAAACGCACTCTGCCATCTCTCTCTGTCCACACTCACTCACACACAAGCTCCTTTCTTACCTTGTCCTTTGTCTATAAAGCTGGTTATTGTATTGGCAAGTCCAGCCTCCAGTTTTACACTTCCATTAACACCTTTTCTTTCTGCATCTGAGAGAGTCCTGTACAAAGAGAGCATGTATTCATGTGGCGTTATCGGGGGATGTCGGAAAGTTTCCTTAGCTTCCCTCTGGGTTACAGGCTCTTTAGTCTTTTTGGTTTTGAAAGAATCAGTGTCAGTACTGCTTGTGCCAGTTTTTTTCAAAGCCACCTTGCTGCTAAGATTTTGAACCTTTGGAGTCACTGTCCTTACTCCAGAAGGTCTGCTGGGGAGATGTCCTACCTTGCCCTCCGTGGCTGCTGTTTTTGAGGGAACCTTCTTTGAGTCATCGTTCTTGGCCAGCAGAGCTCCAGCCTGAACACCACTGCTTTTAGTCCTGGCCTTTGAGGTCCCAGCACTGTATCCATGGCTTGCAGTCCTCAGTGTACCTGCCCGTGCGGGGTGATTCCTCTCCTTTCCTTCAGGTTTCAAAAAACCTAGTTTAGATCCTGGATTACTCTGCCCTGCTTCAGAATTACTCAGCGCTCCAGGAACTAGATCCAGAGACAGCCAAGTCAAATGCCAAAGCAGTAAAGTGAGAAAATGCAGGATTTTCATCCTCTGGTCTTCCTCTGAATGCCACTAAAGAAAAAATCAGAAAAGGTTCCTCCAGTTTGGCAGAAGAAAACATGAAAGAAATTAAAAACCAAAGTTAGCAAAAATGGTTTTCGTTTGAGATTAAAACATTTCAAATATCGCTGTTCAATACTTGTATCCAGTCCCATAGTGGAAATGCTCATGTACTCAGACACGATCTCTCCTGACTTCAGTTAGCAGCTATAAAGAACTTGTTCTTGAAAAGAGAAAGTTTACCACCTCGTTTTCTTCTGTAAAACTGACTGAAAACTTGAAGGAGTCTTGTTTAAATCCAAGGGTTGTTTTTTTTTTTTTTTTTCCAAGAAGGAAGAATGGCGTAATGCTGCCTCTGTGTTAAAAGGTTTTTTTAAAGTTTTGAGTTTTGAATCCTTTCCAGTGAAAATATTTCACACACAGAGACCTGCAGGTGCTCAGAAATCTTTTACAAACCTGAACTCTGGAATTGGAAACGGAATTCCAACAAACCTATTTAATTACTCTCTGATGTCATGCTGTCTAAACTAATTTAACTGCGATATATTGCTTAAAAAAAATCTTCTTTACCCTTTTCATTAGCATGAGTCATACTCTGCCTCATGTGAAACAGCTCCACAGGCTCAAAACTCCAGAGGATGCCTTTTCAAGTGGCAGTATGACCTCTGCCTCAGCCCTCGATGAACTTCACGTTTAGACAGGACAAACTGCAAGATCAACAACTAAGAGCTGTCACACAGTCCACTGGACACATACATAAACTAATTTAGAAATAATTCATGTAGCTCATTTTCCAGAGAACTGTAACAGTGGCTTCACTTCGTCCCCCTGTGACTAAAGGGCTGCGCTCTAACGCAGGCGCTTAACGAGGGTAACATTTAATTTTACACAAACACAACAGGGCCGTGCCCGCAGTCAGTGTATTTTGGCTTATTTATTGCTGTGCTTAAAAAAACCCGTGTCAGCCCAGCTGGAGAAGCAGCTCCTGCTGGAGGGGATGCCCCGCGGGGCGGGCGCGGTGCAGCGGGGCAGCAGTGCACCCTGCAGGCAGCCATCCTCCTCCTCCTCCTTCCTCTCCTCCAGAGCCACTCGGGAGCTGGAGACAGGCTGAACCCCGTCTTTCCTCCCGAGACTGCCGAACACCAGCCTTGTCTTAATTTTAGGTGCAAAATAGCCAAGTCCCCGGGCCCCCAAGAAGGCTGCAGGTCAAAACCAGCGCTCCTCACGGTCAGGGCTGTCCTGTGGCTTTCAGCCATCCAGAAGAGAGTATGGAGCAAGCGTGTCTTTCATAAGCTGCAAAAAACGAACTGTAGTTCTAAATGAGCCTTTGGGAAAAGAGGCACTGGGCTGGACTCAGCAGGAATTACTGGAACCCATCGCTCATCTTGCACTGATGCTAAGCCCAGTCCCTCTCCTGCAATTGCTTTTCTTCCTGAGTTAAGATGAAAGGGAAAAGGTACACCACTTTTTAGCTTGTTCTCTGTGTGCTGTAGCACTCCCCATGCGCCCTGACTAGTATCAGAAACACTGAACTGCTTTCATAAATAACAACCTGCATGACATGAGGAGCTCTAAATGCTTCACTTGTTTTGATGGAGGAACTGAAGGATAGAAGAGTTCAGTGATTTTACAGATGTCACAAATAAGGGAGATTCAAATTGTGATCCTCCTGATTTTGATCTAATGGCCCTTCCTCTGATATCAGTTGTGCTTTTGATATTTATTTCTCTACAAAATAAAGCAGTTTCTCCTGGGAGTTACCTCTGGTGAAACCATTCCCCAGCAGTCACTCCACAACATTCTCTGGCCCTCCCAGCCATGCCATCACTTTATCCTTCCCATATTGCCCACCTTTCTGCTGGGTGGTGTGCTGTGTCTGGTTCTGCACAATGGGGGTATTGATCAGCTTGCCAGCAAGCCACAAAATATCTAAATGTTGAGTTTCCACTTTTAATCTATGCAGCTTCCAGTTTTCACAATGCTCGTAAGAATTTAGAATCTTTAAAAGGTCGTTTGCTCCATCAAATTTGGCTGGGATTTGCAAACAGATTTACAAATGATTTAAGAGATGGACATGAAGGAACAGGAGGTTGGACAATGTGATTGCACTGGCCTTGTCTTAGTAAATCAGATTAAAGCATGATCGTTCATATGTTCAAAGAGTATTTACATGTGTGAGATTAAAATATCTTAGTGGGCTGGGCAGAGCTAGAAAGAAAGAAAAAGGAAAAGCAAGCAAAACAAGGTGTGCAAACTAATCTCTCTCTTCAAAAGAAGCTCTCTTGAAGCAAACTCCATCTCAGTGCTTGGAACCATGGGAGCATGGATGTTGTAGAATGCACTGAGACCCACAGACCCCAGAGTGGAATGCTGACCTTGAACAAGACCTGCAGACTAGGGGGTTCCTATGAACCCTACATCAAAGTGGAGTTATTCCAGCTGGCTAAGATCACACTCCACTGGTATCTTCAATATGTAGTAGCAAGAAACCCTCCTGCTGGTGAGGCTGTGGATACAGGACACAGTGGAAGCAGTGTTCTGAGCCTCTCACTGCTCACCACCAGCCAAATTTCTGTGCACCCTTGAGTGGCCGGGTTGACGTAGCCCACCTGTCCTTCTCAGCCTTTTCTGTGCCAGCACCTCCTCCCTCACACAGTCTGTGTATGGATTTGAAAACCAAGGGCCACCTGTGTCCCTGCTCCCTGGAAGTGCACTGCCTCCTGTTCTCAGATCCTGAGATTATCCCTACAAGAGCTGTGATGCCTTCTCAGACAATCTCAGTGAGCCTTCTGGATGTCCAGCATGGTCTAGAGGAAGGGATCACTCTGGGGAGCCAGAGGAAGATGTGTTGAAAACATTGTCATTCCCTGAGGATGAACAGCTCCACTGGATATGTGCTGCCAACAGTTAGAATTTGTTCTTTGCTGCAAACTTGCATTTGAAGCTGCACATGGAAGTCTTTATTCTAGTATAAAGCTGAAGTCTTTATTCTAGTGATCTATCAGGAATTTCAGTGTCCCTTCCCAGGTGGACTAATTTCCTGAAAGGACTTACAGGACTGAGTTAAGTCCATTTATTAGGCTATTTGCTGTCACATTGTTTTGCTTATTGAAACTAATTATCATTCTGTTTCTGTGAGGATTTAAACCTCTGTACCATAGCTCTTGGGAGACTGTTTTTTAAATGTGTGGAGTTATAATTTTAGGAAGAAATTTAACTGCTCTGTGCTTTTCAAAAGGAAAGAATTACACAAAACTTACAGATGTTACAATTAAAACTTGCTTGTCTTGGGCCAGTGTCACAACGGACATGAACAGAAGAGACGCAGGCTCCTTTAGCAAGTGGTCAATGCGTTCTCCTTTATTGTGGGATGAGCTCCTCTTTATACAGAAAGTCAGAGGCCAATCTGATTGGTAACACAAAGTAAACTTTTCAATCAATTGGTCATCCGAGAGGGACATTAGAAGAAGGTCCCTCCTATAAAAAAGAATGTAAACATGTTTATAAAGCATTGTTCTTCTGTTTACCAGAAGAACGCCTGAAAAAAAACCCCTTCCAAAATCAGAACATCCCAGGCATGAAACTCAAAACTACAGGCCAGAACAAAACGAATGTAATAAAATGTAATGTTTCCACTTCCATGTGAAGGTGGCATAATTTTAAAACACTGTGCTACAATGTTGTGATGCTAAATTAAAAAAAAAAAAGAAATTTAAAGAAATAATTGTGTCATTGGTTATCAAGAAACTTGGCTACATCTACAAACAGTAGTGAAGCACAAAGCACAGAATCTTAGAAATATGGAATATCCTGAGTGGGAGTGGTATTTTTGTTTTTTGATTCCACAGATGTACCTAATCCCCCCAACTCTGAAATAAGTGTATTTTTCCCCCTACATTTTGGTACCTCTGCCTGTTACCAGTTAGAAAAATTCAGTGTTTATTTCAAGCTCCTTCAAGCCTATTCACTGTCAAGCGTCCCTCCATTTGGTATACAATGCTAATTAGTTTGAGTCGCCTTTGATAGGTACTGTTCATCCTTGCAATAGAAGCACGTTTAAATGAGTCAAGATTTGAGAGACAGATTCAGAAATCCCAAATTACTTAGCTGACAAATTGGTTGCAATTCATTTATTCTACCTCTTTTAAAAAACCCAGAATGTCAGTGATAAAACATTCACGGTCAAGGAGAAAAGCAGGGACTGAAAACAATCCAGTTTTACTGAGGAGTCAAGTACAAAATGAAACATATTTTTAGCAATGAGGTTAACTAACTCCCAGAAATGCGAGGGATTCACTATCAATTTTACTGATTACAATCCCTGCCGGCGCAGCGGAGCGGGAGCGCCGATAGCGGCCAGCGCCGGGCACGCCACGGGAAGGCCGCGCCGCCCCTCACGGAGCCTGCGCTGCCTGCGGGCGGCCCCGGGCGGGCCGGGGGAGCCGCTCCGCCCGCGGCCGGCAGGGCGGGACCCTCGGGGC